>JBBBZN010000030.1:0-258966 GCA_037974915.1 Ceratobasidium theobromae
AAGCCCCAGCCAATTTGGCCATGCTGAGCAAGCACTGCCTAATTCTAACACAATAATTCAAAACTTAATCCAGTTGGCTTAAGCTTATGGGATAATTAACCAGGACGCCACTAAATAACAATCTTGTTCGCGATAACTCGATTGAAATCACGGATGCCTGGCGTAGCTATAGAGCTTTCGTGCCAGTGGTAAAATTAGTAGCCGCTTAAGAAAAAGTTCGAGTACGAGATGGTGCACTTAAGCTTGGAACGACTGCTTGCCTAGGTGTAACATCAATACCCTGTCATTCGATATCTCTATGCTGGTGCCAATCGGCGTATTCCACATAATATACATAAATTGGTTTGATTGTATTAAACCCAGCCAGCAAGTTATATATCAAGCTTATGGTTACAGTGTTACAGCTGAGCATATAAATCATATGCCCTTTGCTAGCACCCTGGTCTCGTACATGTACATATCTGCTGGGGTACTAATTTATAAAACCAAGGACAACTTAGATGTGGCAACATTCACGGCTTGCCAGCCATGCCTATAGCCAAGCAAATACGACCTGGGAAGGCCCCGCTCACTTCGCATGCACGTGAATAGCCCTTTTGTAATTTGTGTACATATATGCAGGCTATCTTCACTTTATGTATAATGCCCCTAAGATAAGCTATATATATCAACACACCACGCATACATATTATATACAGAGAAGCTCGAGTATGTGGATTTGATCTGTGTACTAAATAATATAGGACTATTTCTGAGAGTTATCAATTACAGAAAACCTTCTTCCTACTTGCCAGTGGATTACTCGGTTGTGATTGTGTACCAGGGGTAGTGATAATCATCAGCCTCTGGGTCTGTGTAAGAGATAGTACTTGACTCTTGGCAATTAAGGTAAATGATGTATATTTTCCGCAGCCTTGGGCATATTTTTTTGAATGCATGAATATGCACTCTCAAGTCATCCCACTGCTCTGTTGGAAATGGTCCGTATCGTCTTTCCAGTATGCCAAGCTCTTCAAGCTGGGGAGAGAATTTGAGTGATTCGCCAAAGGTCCATGCGTTCTATGATATGCAATAGTGAGGTCAGGAGATAATTTGATTAAAACTTGAAACGAACCAGCTCGACGCGAAAGCACCCAAGCTCCAAATTGACAAGTGCAGGGGCGGCACGTAACATCTGCTGTAAATCGGAATAACCTGCAGGTTCTACAGGGCCAGGTTCAAATATAAGCTCCTTGAGATGTGGAAGCCTAGTGTTACTAGTACTGTCTATGCCCATATGCATCGCCAGTCCCAGTGAATCGATGTCCTTGTAATGGTAGAGGGTCTCTCCATGCGTGTACCCTGTGTATGTGATCGTAATGGATTCAAGAATATGAACACGAGGTTCAGCCAAAAGTATCCCTGCACAAAGTTTGGCTGGTCCGGTGAAACGCTTGAGGGAAGGTGTTCCGATAATCATTGACAAGTCGAAATTGTCACGGGGGCAGCCGACACAGTCACGCCACATCAGTTGGAGATCTTCAATCCGGGGATGTTTCTCCAAGAAAAGTCTCAAAGGATGTAAGCTCGGAGAGTGGTGCGGATAAAGGTTCATTCCTGGAGGATGTCCATGTAAATTTAATTTTCGCAGGCTCTCCAGCGGATTGTCTAGATCAACTAGCATTTCCAGCACAATCGCGTGGTTATCGACCCTGAGAGCCAATTCGACAAGGTTTGGCGATTCCTCAAGCATGTCTATCAAGGCTCCAGGAAGGTGTGCTATATGCGTATTAGGGAGATCTCCTGGTGCTAATTGTAGGATAGTTCAATGCGCTTGTGAAGCTAACCGCATACATGGTGGTACTTACCGGTAATGAGGTCGCAATCGATATCCAAGTGTGTCATATTTTTGAAAGTGAAGACCTAGATCGTGTCATATAGACCTGGAATCTAGTTCAAGCTCGAGCCAATTCACCTTATCGATAAAACGTTCTGTTCCCGCTGTTCCCACTGGCAAAAGGTAAATCAGCAACGTTAACGCTCCGAGAGGACAAATAATGAATCATACTCGAGTACTCCGGAACAATTGGTAGAGTTCGGGTGAACATTCGAAGTTTGGGGCATGAAGTACGGAAACAATCAAAGAGATCAGAAACATCGAACTGGCAATCCCCCCACCCTAAGTATTCGAGCGACACAAGCCTCGGTATTATTTGCTTGAGTCGAACCATGAGTGGGTGGGCTTTATCAAAATTATCTTCAAAGCCCAAACAGATCCAAAGGGAGCGCAGTCGCCTGCTAAAACGTGGTCCATCATAATTATCAGATGTTTCTAACTCGAGTGTGGTTATCAGTCTTTCCAAGTGTGAGATGGACTCGACAGCCACTTTGCGATATAGATAAGGCAGAGCGAGGCTGAACCAAGTTTTACATACAAGGGAAGCCCTCTGCAACTCGAGTGTGTTGCAATATGCCAGTGCCATGCAAAAGACTTCTGTGGGAAGCCTAGTGCACCGTATGGGTTCAGACACGGGATAGCCGATGGTGTAGAATTGCGACATGATGATGTGAGGGACAGTGGGAGCCACGCTGCTTGCTGATTATATATATTACTGTGTATACATATGGTGTATCGTTATGCCTTTACTGACTCGGACCTTTCGAGTTCGAAGGTGTATTGTCCTAGTCACTCTCAACCTGAAAGGGCTGGGCCATATCTACGTCTTTCTGTCCTAGTTGCAACCATTGAAGAAGATGAGGTCATATCTATCAAGAGATGTTGACGTTGGCACTATGGAAGTCATTAGAGGTAATAGAACGACAAGACAGGCTGATAATTTCGCTATGAGACTATCCATGATTCATTCAATCCCACTTGAATGCTCCATACTTATGTAAAGCTACCCTGCTAAGCTTACGCAGACTGTGAGTGAACGCACTAGATAATTCTAATCACCACACAAAATACACTATGCATATATGTTATGCAACCCTTCAACGTATACGTAGTACTGGTAAACGGACGCAGAGCCTAGATCCACGCTTGCCTCATTACATATATCCCACAGCATGTGGTAATTTTAAACTAGGACTAAGCCGCCTTGTCTTGTTATCAGTAATTGACCTAGGCTAACTATTCTAGAGAGTCGGGCATCGCCTTACACTCGAACCTAGTCTCCACCCATATGATTGACCAAGTGAAACACTGACTGAATCGTTAACTTGGTCCTTGTGGGTATGCCGACGGCAAATGACACCAAAGGGGAGTTGTATTCAAGGAAAGGTATACACATGTATCACCATGCGAATACCCTGTACGGTCGGTTAGTGAGTTGGGGCAGCAGGAGCGGCGCGCAGCACTCGCCCTGCAGCTGAAGAGGTGCAGTCGGGGCCCGGGGGCGGGTCTAAAACAAGATGAGACCCAGAAGTAGGCTTGAAAAGGGGCAGGGGGGGCAGAGCGGTCGAGTGGGAGACGCAAAGGCTAAGTAATTGTTATGTGTTGTTTGGAGAAGCGCAGCAGTCCAAATGAGGTTCGAGTCTTCCAGTAATAGCCGGTCGGGGGAAACGAGTTGGGCCAGCTATTGGCTTCGCAGGCAATGCGCCAAATCTATGTTTTCATGTGCGATCGGGTGGCCAAAGTCGCACCCTTAAGCTTGCAATTAGTCTCAATTTCTATTTTCTCTGCATACACGGATCTAGATGGGTTTATAGTCTTTCCTGACACAAAAAATCAAATTAAATTAATCAAAATAATAGAAATTTGACTCTGGCCCGGGACTGAAAAGCCAAAGAAAAACTAGCGACTATGTGCACAACGGAAATATTTGTCCTTGGTGGTAAGCAATCACGTGTCCTCTGGGATCTGCTAAAAGCGCGTCTCGACACCGACCTCCGCATCTCTTGGTGCCCAGCCCACTCCTGTATCCCGGGTAATGAGCGAGCTGACCGCCTTTCCAAACGCGGGGCCCTACTCAGCCCGGTGTGCCCGTTCCACATCTCCACCGACTACATCCGGCTGCGTGCAGCTCGCCGCCTACTCTCGGACTGGCGTGACCACTGGCGGGGCTTTCAAGCCTCACACCCCAGGAGTATCGGTGCTGAGGCGCTCATGAACTCCCCTCGCCTTAAATTGCACCCCGTTCATAACAACCCCGGCAAACGTCGTACACACCACGCACAGCTCATCCGGGCCATCACAGGCCATGGGCGCCACGCCTCATATCTGTTCAATTGCGGCAAGGCAGACTCCCCAAACTGCCGATGCGGGGCTGCCAAGCAGGACGTTCGCCATATATTTCGGGAGTGCCCGAGACACGAACAAGCGCGCGCGTTTTTGCGCGGTTTCAGCCAACAACTCGATCTGTCACGCATATTCTCTACTGTCCGAGGTCTGAAGGCCGCCCTGGAGTTCCTTGCTGTAGGAGGGGTGGACATTTGACTGCTTACTGACTATCTTACTTACATTACGCTTCTATACGACCTTATGTCCTGTTGTACGCCTGGGCGTTCGGTGTTTTACCCGCCCCATTCCTGTCCTTTGTCTCGTGCGCGCGTTGGGGAGAGCCGTAGTTGCTTGTCATCACCTGGTGTGTAGTTAGTCTGGCTTTTGCGCGGTGTCCTCCTCGTAGAGGGCCGCCTCAGAAATCGTATCCAAAAAAAAAAAAAAAAAAAAAAAAAAAAAAAAGCAATCACGTGTTAACGTTTTGTTCGCTCAACTTTCGCAAACAGAAAACCATTTACTCCTTGGTTTAGTCGGATTTTAATTACGATAACTTTGTTTTGCTCCCAATGCACAACGCTTTTTCTAATGAATTCCTCTCATTTCTCACGGCCATGGTGGGAGGTATGGTGTTAGATGGGTCACCTTGTTCGTGCTTGATGATCGGAGCTAACAAATTCAGGTTGCGAAAGAATACACAAGTCAATCTCTTTAGTTCTGCATCATGTGCGGGCTTTGACGTCACCAAAATGTACTGGGTGTGCTGGTGGGCAATCACGAACACCAACCAATTTTGATGGAGAACTTGGGTAGTATTTTGAGTGCATGAATAGCAAGGCTCAGAGGAAATAGATTCATAAACTGTTGAGCCTATGTATACATTCTAAGGCTACATTTCGCACAATTAGTAATTGGAGATCTCGAATTATATTGATATTTGTGCTAGTCGCAATTGGTAAGGAACGCGCATAGATAATGAATTTCTCCCTCCGTACTAGTAAAAGCCAACTAAGTTCAGTATCCTATTGCCGTGCGGTATGCATGGCTTTGGTAGGTCACAGTTCAAGAATAGTGCAATAAATAGAAGATGAATCCAAGTCAACACCAAGTCGATGCATGCCGCTCCCCTTTCTGGCCTCCATTTTGGTTGCCTATAAGACAACTAGTGCGCAACAGTGCGATTAGGAATGTTCTCTGACACTTTTGAGCAAACAACACTAATACCGAGTGTGCCTCAGCCATGAGCGTGCAATGTCTGTTGAATTCCCAGTGTGTTGTACATAACCCTGCAGTGTGATGGCGTCGAGGTGTACAAAATTTATACTCAGCGTGTTGTGCGAGCAAAGAATAGGCCGTGCCCGTAGTGGCATTGAACGCCAGCTACCTAAGTGAAGAATGAGTGCACGCTGGCCGTAGCAAAAGCCCAGCAGCAACAGCGGGCCCATGATACCAAAATCAAGCGAGAGGCCATGGTTGGACTTGTTTCTTACAGCTAGCACACTGTTGGTGGTATAGCAACGCACCACAGCATTATATTAATTAGCCAATCTTCTTGAAATACATTAGTGGGCTGCCTCGAAAGCAGCAGAAGATTTTGAAAAACTACCAAGCTCTACATATACATAGCATATTCATATACATACGGGAACACTCTGAAAGCGCATATATCAGGCATACAGACATAAACTACGACTTGGAATACTAAACATCGAGCTTAACAAATGATACACTGGCCACGTGACTTTGTTCCGTCGCTCTTCACCAGATGCACCTTATCTGTCAGCCGGCGATGATTTTTGATCCCGGGGATGATCCCACAGAAGCAAGATAAGTTTTCAGAGTCCGGATCCTCAGGATCGCTCTCATCGATATCCAAGCACGGGGCCTCGAGCTCCCGCCCCCCGTACATGTTGTACAGATCATTGACCCTAGCCCAGGCGCCAATAGGCACCGGTATCACTTTCTCGTCTCCTTCTTCATGGAAATAGAATCCAGGAGCGCAATCGCCTTTAGTTACTAGTATGAACCGCAGGCGACCTTTTGCATCTACCCAATCAATGATGGTTGTTTTTGCGGGATTCGTGTGCACCAGACCGAATACTCGAATTCGCTGGAGCTTTGGTAACGTTTGCTTGAGCCCAACAAGCAGATTATGAAAGACGTCCGATTGTTCATTGTTTTGTGAGGCTGAGTGGATCCTGGACGCTGGGTTCCGGATGCTAAGTTCTTCGAGCAATGGAACGTGTGCGAGCAACTGGAGCAAATTGGCCTATATGCAAGAGTGAGACGGGACTCGAGATTTAACCATGATTTGAACGTACTTGTTTAATACGGAAGCAGCTGATGTTCAGCTTGGTAAGCCCAGGAGCAGCACAGAGTATCTTTTCAAGGCTCGCGTGGTTCGAAGCGTACGCAGAGGTAAAGCTTTTTGCCTCGAATGTCAACTCGGTGAGATGTGGAAGGGACCAGGCCATCTGCGCCATGACATCGACAGAGTGGATAAACGGCTCCGGGTTGGATTTCGAGTCGGCCTTGAACGGGTTTATGACCGTGAGGGATTCAAGCTGGGCTGCGACCCGGGATGTGAGTACCCCCGTGCAAAGAGTAGATGGTCCGATAAAGTGCTTGAGAGACGAGGGCGGCTCAGCGGCTATTTCAGGATAGAGTTGCATCCCAACTCGGATATGCTCGTTGAAAGCCCTACGATCTTCCGGCTCGAACCTCAACTCGACCGTTTCGATATGTGGGTGCGCCTCGAAAAACGAGCTCAAGGGGTGGACGAGATCAGAGTCTGATCTGAGTGGAAGTCTTGCAACGGGTCCACTTAGTTTTAGCTTGCGAAGCTTGGAGAGCGGGTTCTTCAGACCACAGAGAACGTCGAATATGTTTGAGTGGAGCGAAAGACCCAATTCAACAAGGTCTGGCGAGTTTTCGATCATCTTGCTCAGTGCTCTAGGTGGTGGCAAGATGCACGTAAAATCGGGAGCCTCCTCTGTTGGCAATATGGTTAGTTGCTCGAACTCGTCTGGATATACGACCGTGCTTACCAAGGATATTCACTCCGCAAGCAACATCTAAATGTGTCATCTTCTTGAAAACAAATACCTGAGCCATGTAACGTGAGTCTGGTGCATAAAATTCAATCACGAGTTATTCACCTGTTCAGCAGAAACCTCTGCTCGGAACGATAAATGAGTTTTCTATGGAGGATATAGTACACGTGAACACTTACCCCCTCTAATATCATTCAAAACATATCGTTGACGGGTGAACATACGGAGATTCGGGCAGAAGTCACGAAACGCCTTGAATGGATACTGATCAAACTCAGGATCATAGTCGCCAAACCGAGTGTCGTCCCAGTCGAGGTGTTGGAGATGTATAAGCTTTGGCATGACCGCTTTGAATCGAGGCATGAGCGTGTAAAAGGCAAACGCTTCTTCGTGCTTTCTTCCCATTTCGCTCATGTCGATGTGAAGCGAACGTAGACATATGCTAAGTTGTGGTGCGCGATGGCGACCAGAGGACTCCAACTCGAGACGATGTATCAGTCTCTGTAGGTGCCGGGCGCGCCAGATAGTCATGCTGCGATTCAGGTGGGAAAAAGTAATTTGGTACCAACGGTGAGATACGAGGGAAGTTGAACGCAAGTGTTCCACATCAAGATACTCGAACACTCTGGAGAGTATTTCCGAGGGGAACTTGGAGCGGAATGCAAAAGTCGACGTCGACATTGTAGAGGGGTGGGTTGAGGGACGCTGATGGCTGTAGAGATCGTTTATATATGTTCACGACTGTGGGTGGTATGATGCTGTTAAGATTGACTTGGACCACTCTCTGAATTTACCGCTCCTCGTCGGATACAACTTGGCCCTGCCATATCGCCCTACGGTGCGTATCACTAAGATAATGCAAGGGCGAGAGAAGTGCGAGTAATGGACAGATATATGCGCGACTTTAATTGATGGTCACGAATATCATAAAGTACAATACCTTTTTTAAAAAATCTCATTAGTATAGTTGCTTTAGGGCCAGGCCCTATTGTACAACTTGCATCGGGGATACCAACTAAGAGAAGGAAAACGGGTAGCGAGGAACGTCTCATCACAAAGAAGTACAATACCTTGAGCGCCAGCACCACTACATGTCCTTGGGCATTTACCGGCGCTAATAGCTGAAATTCGATATTTGCGAAGCTATTGTGTAGCAGAGTTCGCCGTGCGGAAATGGTCCAACCTATAGCATGGGTCTCTTGGGCCTACCTCCAGGACTAATCGCTGTGGGAAGTATAGGCGCTGAAGTGGACAAATTGCGCTACACACGCGTAATTTGCTCACATCAGCCCTAAACTGTCGACGGCCCAATGAGTGCAAAGGCCGATCTTGTCTTGTACGGTGGTCGTGATTGCTGGAAGCATGTGCTAGTACGACCGAGCCGATATGGAGTGTCGCCGTAGGCGACCCGAACACGTTATATGCGTGGAGTTTCTACGGCGAGGGGCAAAATAGGCTCTTGAAAGTTTTCGAGAGAACGGTGTGCTTGGCTCGATTGTACGATATAGATGACCCGATAGATAATTGTCCAGGTATCATACTTTGAGATCATAATACGTCAAACTCACATCGTCAACGCATTCTAATAATGCAGAAACGCCATTTTGGCAGAGAAAAGATTGACGGTTTCAGGATTTGGATTGATAAGGCTTGTTACAGTAAAATTATGACCATATCGGACGACTTTCCAGGTACCCGCGTTTCGGATGGACAAATGTATGGGTAGCCTATGTGTGATGAGTATTGTCTCAATTGTCGAAACTTGCGGTGATTACGCAATGGTGGAATAGGCTGGGATTAATTGCCCAAGCATGATCGGCGGAGACATCAAGGCGCCATGCGGGGCGATAAGAGACTTGGCGAGTGTAGGGTTAGCTGGTTGTTCGTCATCCACGCTCACCAGCGATAGTGTTTGTAGGCCGAGACCACCGGCCGATATTCCCGAGCATCGGCGAGCTGGTCGAATGCGAATATGCGCATGTCTGAAACGCCGAGTGCCCGACGCCGCAAGCGCCCAAATGTAATGATTTACAAAGATGACATCATTGTTGAATCGGGCGATTCAGCCTGTGTGTGTTTCTTGCGAGGATTGTGAACGTGTCGAGTGCGTCATGGTAGGGTTGAGTGAATTTGAGGCGCAAATGTCATGTGAGCTTGGCTGTGGAAGCGCCAGATCGGAGCCGAGGGGAAGAAGATGTCCAGGGCGACAACGGCGCCGAGTGGGATGCCCCATCAGCCAATCGAATTCCCTATCACAGATGCGACCACTTGCGTCGGGCACGGCGACGGACACGACCCGCTCGACGTCGACGAGCACGGCCCAGCACACGCCCACGACGACGGCGACCGACTCGCCGCTGCAGAAGACGGCGCGCTTCGACCGCTCTGCGCTGCGCAAGAACTGGACCCGCTTCAAGCGCACGACGGGCATCGGGCCGCCTGGGCCTCTCACCGGCACTGGCACCGGCACCGGCAGCTCCAGCGTCGACGATGTCGCGAGCAAGGTCCCGCACAGGCTCTGGGGCCGGCGGCGATGGCGCGACGACGACATGGAGATGGGCCACAACCGCCCACACAGCGAGCACGACGACGACGACGATGCCGAGGTCGATGCCGTCGTCGTCGACAACCAGGTGCGTTCGTCTCTTTCTCTCGACGGCGCTAATTTGTGCAGTTTCTGTCCCTCGACAAGTCGACCCAGCGCTCCCAGTCGACCCACCCCATCCACGATGACTCGGCAACACCCCCGACTGGTCCCACAGGCAGTGCCAGCAGCGGCGTCGCAGAGTCCAGAGCCATGGTCCTCGTGCGCTACCGCATCTGGCCCGTGGTCGAGCGGTTCTTCAGGTGGGTCATCCCATTCCACCCGACTCGCATTAACGTCCCCAGCCTCCACTTTCACGACCCACTCTCAGAGGCACAGTACAGAAAAGAAACGTTCTACACACACAAAACACTCGCTTTCTGGGCCTCATGTTTTCTCTGTGCGTCCTACTCTTGTTCTTGACTTGCGCTGACCCCCGCAGTGTTGAACTGGGTCCTCGCCGCCGGGCTCATGTCCCGTCCGTACACAAGGCAGGACCAGATGTTTGTTTTTGGCGTCGCGCCCTTTCTCACCGTACGTCATCGTTCCTCCCCATTCCATAGCGCTCATTCCACGGCAGATCCCGCTGCCGGTCTTTATCACATTTGACTGGCCACGCACCCGCCCCTGGATATACCAAGTCTGGCTCGCCAGCGCAGTCTGGTCCTGGGCATGGTACAACCTCATGTTCATGTATCTCTGCGGGGTCTATGGCCAGCCATCGCGCTTTGGCTGCGGCTCGCGCGATTTTCTCGTTCTCTTCTAGTACGTCGCCTCGTTCCGCGCTTCTGCCGCTAACGTGGGAACAGCTACGTGACCGGCCTGCCCGTCATTGCAATCTTCGCCATGGGCCAGAATCGGACCCTACAAACAACCATGGTCGTCGCGTTTATCGCCTGTGCCGGCGCATTGGTAAGCCAGCAGGTTCATCCCCACGTGATCTCACCCCGCATACAGCTCGTTCCCTGGCGCCGCTCCTGGATCCGCAACATCCTCAACCTCATCATCTTCCACATATTTATACTCTACATCAATTGGATGCGCGAGACCGCCGATCGTAGGCTCTATGTCCTCCGCGACCAGCTCAAGACGCAGTACAAGCAAACGCAAAAAGCACAGATTAGCGAGCGCAAGAGTTCCGACTCGAAGCGCCGCTTGACGAGCTATATTTTCCATGTTAGTCGCGTCGTGTCCCGTCGCAACCGCTAACAGGCAAATAGGAGGTCCGGGTTCCGCTTAACACTGCGTTGCTGGCTGCGCAGAATTTGGCCGGGACCAATGCGATTCAGCGCGAGCACGAAATCGAGTTTAATGCGCTTGAAGGGAGTCTGAACATGATGAGCAAGGTGCTAAACGACGTGCTCGATTTCAACCGCATGGTGCGTCCCAAGTACGCTTTTTGATTTTGTTGACGCCTTGTAGGACTCGGGGCGGTTCGAGACCGTGTCCAAGCCGTTTGCGTTTCATGCTGTGATACGATCGATGCTTGTTCCTCTTGGATTGGGTGCAAGTGCTAAAGGGCTCCAACTTGTTGTCGAGCTCGATGAGGATATCGATGTACAAGCGCGTCTGGCCGCATACCGAGCCCAAGCACGCGACATGGACCTGGACGAAAAGCGGCACTCGGGGGATAGCACCGCCAAGCGCCAGCGCGCCGAAGACTGGGTCGCGCAGCGCATGGAAGAGGGCTCCGAGGAAGATGGGATCGTCATGGGCGATGAGATGCGGCTTCGACAGGTCGTAACAAACCTCGCGAGCAACGCGTGCAAGTTTACCGAGCCAGGCGGGAGAATCACCCTTCGTACCAAACTGGTCATTCCCTCTGCCGAGAACCGCGCCAAGGTATCGCTCGACCAGACCGAGTCGAGCGAGTCGAGCGACGAGAGTCGCGTGTTGGAGCATATTGTCGTGAGGATCGAGGTGCAGGATACGGGTGTCGGGATTGCACAGCGGGATATGGAGGAGAAGCGCTTGTTTTCTGCGTTTATGCAGACTTCGAGTGGGTTGCGCCAAGGTGGCAAGGGAACGGGTCTCGGACTCGCGCTCGTACGGCATATTGTATCCCTCAGCGGGGGCCGATTGGGGGTCAAATCTAAGCGCGAGGTCGGGAGCACGTTTTGGGTCGAGTTGCCGCTTGGAGTGGGTCGAAAGGCTGTGGCGGGGTTGCATGCGACGCGGGCGAGAGATGCGGCCGTGGACGCGATCAACTTTTCGGGTGGGTGGAATGTGGAGCCTGTTGTGGAAGAGATGGGACCGGTGTGCGTTGAACCGGTGATGGCGTCGAGCAGCGGAGATGCGTCTACGGCCTTGTCCTCGGGTGCGTTGTTGGCCGCTGGTGCACCCGCTACACCGCTCCAAGGCGGGAGCGCATTACGATCGATCATGGTGGGTTTGGCTGGTGATTATGATGCTGTGCTGAGTCGGGGGTAGGAACACGGAGGCGTGGTTGAGCTCGTTCCGCAACTTCCGATGCAAGCTTCGGCAGAAGAGTGTCCTATTGTCGCGACACGCACGTTATCGCCCGATCGTCCTGTTGCGCCTGGAGCGTCGCGCGTTGGGCCGTCGGATACGTCTGCTTCGCGGGCTGCACTGTCTGACCCCACTGCATCGCGCATCGTCTTGAGCGATCCTGCGCCGAGGGGTGCGACTGTTCCGAGGGTCGTTGAACCTGTTGCGAGGGATTCGCCGAAACCGTCTGCGCATCGGTCGATGCCGTCGGAAACGTCGTTACCGGCGCTCAAGAGTACCGCCGGACCAGGGAACGTGTCGCCTGTGCGGGGCATCGGGAGCGCAGACAGTTTGGCCTTGGCACCTCTACGCGTGCTCGTAGTCGACGACGACTGTAAGTCCAACTGAAATCCAAAACACACATTAACATTGGTTTAGCGCTCACGCGGAGGTTGATGACCCGGATGCTGACGCGGCTGGGGTGTACGGTGGAAAACGCGGAGAATGGACAGGTTGCGTTGGATATGATGTTGGCCCCGTTGCCCACGCCCCATTCACTGCGGACCCAGTCCTCGGCTGGGTTTCCCCCGCTGGTCGAGCCCGGTGGGACAGCCACCTCGGGCACGTGGGATTACGCCGAGTGCAAATACGATGTGGTATTTTTAGACAACCAGTGAGTTGATTAGATGCTAGGTTGCAGTGTCTGAATGCTGTGCAGTATGCCTGTATGCAGTGGAGTCGAGGTGGCCAGGCGGTTGCGCCAGCTTGATCGGAAAGATTTTGTGGTTGGGGTGACGGGGAATGCGCTTACCGAGGATCAGCAAGAGTACCTCCAAGCCGGGGCGAACCAGTGCGTGTTTTGAATAGGTCGAGAGCGGAACTGACGAGGCGTACAGCGTACTGACGAAACCCGTATTGGAAAAGAGCCTCAAGGCCATGTTGGGTGGGTCGCATTGCGTCGAGGCCGATCGGGACTGACTGGTTTGCAGTGCTCGCTGACGAGCGACGAAAAGGGCGTGTTCACGGTTAACTTATTTTAATTGCTTTGTTGCTTTTGGATAATTCGTTCATGTGTATACCATGCATTATGTATGCCACGTGATTTTGGGTAATTTAGCGCTGGGGCAGTGCGCATAGAGTAGAGATGAACGGTGAGGCACCGGAATGATGATACCCCCTGGGCAACCCTGGGCCTCACTGCCTTAAGAGTCTAGAAATTGGAGCTTGGCTGGTTGTTCCCGTCATGTCCTCCGAGTACGCTCCTCTGCGCGGGATGGAGATGCCAGAGCCCCAGCCGCATTCTGCACCACTGACCCCAGAACCACAGCCAATGTCGCAGGGTGAGCCATAATTATATTTAATCAATATGTGTTTATGGTTCATAGGATCTGTGGACGAAATGCACCGTACACAAGATGCGGAGCAACGGACACGCGACAGCAACGGGCGTGCACATATCCAGCCCTCTTCCCATCGTCGGACAGGAAGTGCGCCAGATCCATGGAGTCCTGGTTATCAGCGCAATGTTAACCGCTTTAGTAAGCCGTCGACGAGCACTATGGGAGGTCATCATCGGCGCTTGTCATCGGGTGCGACGGTCACTGGGACTCCTCCACCCGACCACAAGCGCTCTGTTCCGCTCTATGCCCACCACCGCCATACGGGAAGCCTGCCCGATGCTCCCGTTCGTATACGCAAAAAGGAACCAGGCCTCATCAACTTTTTCAGAAAGCTCAACGGCGAGCGAGTCCGTGAGCGCGGCCACAAGGTCCCTGGTCTTTGGCACAGCCTTAAAGCCATTGTCACGAGCAGCTGTAAGTCGCATGTGTGTTCGTGGCTGTTTGTTGACGGGAATAGGGTTGAATGTCCTCTTTGTGGCTATTCCGCTGTCCTGGATTGCCGCCCTGGCTAAATGGAACTATGTATACACCTTTATCCGTGCGTGCATCTCTATTTCTCATTCGTGTCCTAACCGCGCGCATAGTCTCTTTCATCGCTATTATTCCCCTCGAGAACATCTCCGAGTTTGGTGGAGAACAGCTTGCGCTGTATTGCGGAGAGGTGAGCCACAACGCCACTTGCATGCATCCACTGGTCTTACACAGCACCAGAGTATTGGCGATTTGATTGTCATCACGTTGCATAATGTCGTCGAGGCGGTGCTTGCCCTCATTCTGCTCGTCAAGTGCGAACTCAAGCTCCTCCAGTCTACCGTCATTGGTGTGGTCTTGCTCCACTGTCTCCTCATCCCTGGTACAGCCTTTCTCACCGATGGCACCAAACTCTGGGCTCAACAGCTCAAGCCCCGCGTCACAGAGCTCAATCAGAGTCTGCTCACAGTCGGGTGAGTACCCGATCGATTCGTCTACTGTGCTAATCCGGCTACAGAGTCCTCGCTCTAGTTGTCCCAACTGGCTTTTTCACCGCTTTGCCGTACAAGAATCCGAGCGAGTTTGCGCCTCAGTTTGTTAACACTACCTTGACCATGGTCAAGGCGGGTAGCGCGCCTACCAGGATGCTCATGGCACGTGCCGAGGTCACTGGGAAAGAACACAAGGCTTCTATCCATGCGATCGAAGTCGCAGCCAGCGTCACCGCCGTATCCGATCCCACGCGCGACTGGATGCTCCGTCTCAGTCGCGGCATTGCTGTTGTCCTCCTCGTCATGTACGTGCGTTTTTGTCTGTTGATTGGTTTGGTGTTTATTGTTTGGACAGATACATTGGGTCCCGGTTTTACCTCCATCATCCTCCTGGGGAGCATATTGTAGTCGAGACTGTCCATGCGCACGGACACGACGAGGAAGCTGGCTTCCATTCGGACGTCAAGCCCGTCCTCTACGACGACGTATCCCAATCGACACACGCCCAATCCCATGCAGGACATAGACGAGCGTACAGCACCGCCGAAAACGAAGAAGACCGCGAGCGGCTGATTTCCAATATCGAGCGCGAACATGGCGCGAGTCAGTTTGTCGAGGAAGAGGCCGAGCATCATGAGCCGCCCGAGATTGGGCCGTGGGTTGCGGTTGTGCTGTTGATTATAGTCATTGGGTTGTTGTCTGTTACTGCAGAATGGGTGTGTACGCTGTCGATCCGACTTATGGGTACTGATTGGCTGTGCAGCTTGTAAAGAGTATTGAACCGATTCGCGAGGCTAATCTGTTCACCTCCGAGGTCAGTTGGATCGTTTAGGATACCGCGTAGGCTAACTTGGTATTCTAGTGGTTTGGACTGATTCTTCTCCCGCTCGTTTCGTATGCCGGAGACGGCCTCAACACGATCATGTACTTTATCCGCTCAAATCTCATGGGCATGAACGTCGTTCCTCCCTCGGACCTCGCCAAGGCAAAAAGCATCGACCTCAGGTGAGTCGTCTCACGTTGGCACGGCACGTTCTAACCCGCCCAAGTATCCAATTTACCCTGTTTTGGATCCCGACGTTCGTCTTGACCGCCTGGGGACTCAACGAACCCCTCACACTTCTCTTTGGTACGTCCCAACATCAACCCACCAAACCCAACTCACCCGTTTGCACAACAGACCACTTTGAAGTCGTCGTGGTAGTCGGCGCCTCGTTCCTCGTCAACTCGGTCACCCAAGACGGCCGTACAAACTGGTCTGAAGGGATGATCATGGTCGGGTTTTATGTCATCATTGTACGTTGCGTGTTTTTCTTGTGCGTCGGACTGATTTCCTTCCAAGGGACTCGCGGCGTGGTATTACCCCGGCGATGCCGAGGCCCACTTTATGCTCCAATGCAAGTCGATGCAAGAGCTCTTGGCGAGCTCTCTCCCTTGATCTCTTGGTGACCTGGGACAATGGTTTTTTTTGGATGAACAGTGGTGATAACGTTGTAACTGCTCTCGATGTATTCATGACAAATATATATAACTTATCTCATATTTCTGCTTTGATGCTAGTCTGGTAACTAAGGTCGCTAAATTTAGCAAGGCTGTTTACTGTGTGTATTCTTATGGAAACGGAATGTAATCGACAAGAAAGCAAACGAATGTAGGTAAGCGTAATACATATCCAGTCGAAAGTGTGTCGTTGGCTCCAATACAGTTGAAAACACGCAACAATGAGGTCGAACGCAGAATCCAATGAGAAAAAGGCCAGAAATGTGAGGCAGGAACGAATCCTCATTATTATCGTGAGTTCAAGAAATACTAAAAACGAGAGAAATGGGAAAAAAGTCACTGGGACCACCGAGCACGACCGACCGCCAGATACCGAGGAAAATGAATAGCAATTATATAGGATATCAGTCAACCCTCCCCCCACACGCAACTCGATCACCCTCGGTTCCAGCCGACACTCCCACTCCTAAACCTCCCAGGCGCTTCCTTGTCCTTGTCCTTCCCAGGCGCTCCGACCCGACTCGTTGTAAGCCCGATGGAATTAGGTCGACCTATCCTGCTCATTCCCAACTTGTTCTGACCCGATCCACCATGGTTCGCCTTTCCGGCTGGAGGTCGAGGTGGAGATGAAACCTTTCTAGTGGTCAAGTCGGTTGGTAGTTTAGGATTGGCCGCAGTCCCACGTCCGCCTTGCCCTGACGGATGCATCGACAGTTGCTTCGTAGACCTGCGTACCGCAAGGTTGTCCGACTTGGATGGACTGCGCTCACTGGGGAGAGGCAACATGGTCATCCCAATCGGTGTCATGGGCCGTCCGTACAGTACATTCTTCTCGCTAGCGGGAAGCGGGGAGGCAGGGATACGAGACAAGCTCGGCACGGCGGAAAGGGGTGTGGGTATAGCGCTTGGAAGGTCGTCACCGTTCGTAGAACTAGAGAGTGAATTACGCGAAGTGTTGCGTGATTGAGGTCGACGGATGCTCATTCCAAAAATAGACGCCGCTGAGCCGATCCCGAAGCTTGGAGTCGTACGCCCAGATGTCGAAGTCCTTGAACGAGATACGACTCGGGTAGACCCAGTAGTTGATGCAGGGGTAATACGACCCGAAGCTGGTATATCGACTTGTGACTCGGATACGCAACGGAACGCCGAGGGCGGGGGACTCTCATGCAATGATCGCCGCTCACGATCACTCGAGAACGATGGTCGGTGCGTGGCATTTGAACGTTGACTCGTAAACGATCCGCATTCGGTCAATGGGGGTCGCGGTGCTGGTGACGGCGAAGGCAAGTCCCTATCCTCCTTCCCTGGCCTGTCTGTGATGATAACCCACCCGGGGCTATCCTGAGGACCCGGTTCTAGGCTTTGCCTGCCCTTCCAATCCGCTTTCTCCTTGTCTTTTGCGCCCCCCTTATCGTTCTCCTTGGCTGCGTCTCCTGGGCGATAACGAAGTGAAGGATTCCGAATCCGGGGCAAAGGAACTCTATTGATCTTCTGCTCCAACGTTCGCACCCGCGCACGCATCTCGCCGACCATTTGCACCGCCGTGCCACGCTTAGCCAGCAGCCCAGTGCCTGTTGTACTGGTTGTCGTCCCGTTTGGTACTCGCGGTCGAGGAGCACCCAACGCAGGGGAATTGCGCACTGTCGGAAGCCTTGTGGGGACAGGCGATGACAAGGAAGGTTGCGTAGTGCTGCGGCGAAGCGGATCAGGAGTACTATTGCCATTGACAGAGACGCCAAAGCCAGCTCGGGAAAAGGCCGGTTGAGCGTGCGGTGTTCGCACGACAGTCGGTGTGGCTATGCCGGTCACAGGACGGCGCGTGACTGACATGGTTCGCTTTGATGGAGAAACGAGGACACCAGTTTTTGCACGCGGAGTGGCATTGGCTTGTTCCTTTGTCGGAGATCTGACGACGAGGTCTTCAAGTTGTAGATCAGACGATGTACGGGATGCAGCCGAAGGTGTGGGAGGACGAGAATCATGTGACGATGTGGACTTTGCGGAACTAGTGGCTGTTGTTGGCGCCGATGGGAACTGGGGCTGGTTCTTCGCAAGCTCGACCAAGTGTTGCGCTTGAGCCAACTCCTCTCTCAACCTGGAAAGCTCGTCGGATAGCGTTCTGTTCTGCTCGTCCATGGTGTTATACTGTTCGGAAAGGCGTACATTCTGCTCTTTGAGGATAGTTGATTCCTCGATGGCCTCTGATGGTATAATTAGATTAGCAGTTGACATTCAAGGGACAAACAAGACGTGCCTCGTAGTTCATCCTTTAGTCTTTGCATGTCCGCTTCTAACGCCACGCGGTCCTGGAGCTCATGTTCGAGCATGATCTTTTCCTCCAACGCCCGAGCATAGCGACCCTCCAAATCTGCCAACGAACTACTAACCTCTCGCTCCGATCGCTCTAGGTCATCGTTTCCAACTTCGAGTTCACGTAGTTGCACCTTGATAAGCGCATGCTGTTGTCGTAAGGCTGCCAGCAGGATCGAATCAGCTCCATGTTTTCGACATGACAATCCCACAAACCTACCGTCAAGTTCACGTTGTAGAGAATTCACTGTAGTGTTATGAGTACCTTGAAGATTTGCGAGTTTGCCTTTGCAATCATCTCGCTCCCGTTCAACACGTTCAACACGGTTGCGTAGATCAGCCATTTGACGTTCTGTGCTTTCTAGTTCACGCTCGAGCTCCTCTTCGAGCTCTTTCGAGCTTGTTTGGAATTCATCTGGACACGAATTCATCCACCCGTCAGCCTCACATATTACAGATGATATCATTGTAACCCCGGCCCGACGGTTCAATCAAGCCGCACCAGACAAAAGGCGACTCACCGAGTTCTGCTCGTGTCTCTTGAAGAAGCTCCGAGACCTCATGGTATTTCGTTTCCCAGTCTATATTATCGTTAATAACACGCGACGACGACGGCGTGCTTGGTGGAGAAGAACTTGTCACTTTGTCGTGAAGCGCAGTTACAGGAGAGAGCACAGCAGCAGCCATGGATCCGAAGAGTCGCCCAATCCAAATAGACGACTTGTGTTCGGAATAGAATTGGTGTTGCTACTGTGATGGTTGGCACGTAGATGAGGCGAAGTTGTCGTTAGCACTCAGAAAATGGACCAGATATAAAATAGCCTGTTTAGAGATAAAAGTGCATCTACAAGCGCACCCGGTCCCAACACAAAGGATTAAATCCGAAGAGTTTTCCTGAGGTTGTGGAGGGCGTCGACCAACACCTAATCATACTCAGGAGCTTGTTGACATCACTTTGGACACAGGCGCTTGGCGCTTCAACTCCACGTAGCCGAATTCACAAGGCAATGCTCGAGGCAGTGGCACAAGTGTAAAGCCTATTTCGGCAACGACAGACCTCATTCTCATTCTGATTGATGTTTAAGATTTTATTGAAGCTGCAATGCCGGCGGGCTACTTCTTACATGGGACCACCCGATTCCTAGTTGCGGTCCCCCCCAACCCACACAATCATTTTCGGATTATTTATGAAAATAAATGATCGCAACTGATTTACCCTTGCCCCAAACGTGACTCGGTCCACGATCGTATTGATCCATGTGGTAATCGCCATGTTGGAACGATTCGGGGCACTGATGAGGAGGTTCCGCACAGCCACCCCCATCCTATGTTCACACTGAACAATGTCGTCATAATCATCGCGTGTTTTTACAGTTTCAAAACACCAGCAAAAAACTTTAGGCAGCACCACGAATCAAATCCGCGTGGAGTTCTGAACGAGGTGAGAGTTTGACTTTGAAAGTTGCCGGACGACTGCAAACCCATCAATATTATGTTCTTGGGAAAGCAAATAGCCCGGAGACGCACTATGCTGCGGAGTTTTCTGCAGGCTTTATAATGGGCTCAATTTCTTGGCCATCCTCGCCCTTTAGCTTTCCAATATTGAATGTTGCAAGCATCAGGACAACTTCAATGAAGAACATCTCCCGGAAAAAGTGTTGACCGGGGCAAATCCTAGGCATCGGAATTGTAAGTGGTCTTCTCAGGCTCACTCATGTATGGATAAATAGGGAAATACCTTATTCCCCATCCGAATACAGGAGGGAGGGTTACTGCGGGGTCCAAATACCTATCGGGGTCGAATCTGTCGGCGTCCTTGAACGTATTTTCGTTCCTAGTAGCTGCCCTATCACCATGCATTAATGCTAATTTCCCGACCGATGATTAATAGAAGGTACCATATATTACCGATTCTAAAATTCCGTAATTAAGTGTTAATGAACTACCTCTGAGGCTTGATGTTCGCTCACGTTATGGCGCCTTTAGGAATCCGATATCCTCGGTATTCGTTATCCTCAACACAGACGTGCGGAACGCCTGTTAATAGGTGTTAAAATCTGTACGTAGCCAGTCCATCAATATTACCGAGTGGTGTGCTTGGTTGCCACCTCAAAACCTCCATCAATATCCTTTCAATATATGGGAGGTTCTGCCGATCCTCCACAGTTGGTAGGCGTTCAGAGCCAACAACCGTATCGATCTCCCGTTGAGCTTTAGCTTGTACTTCCGGATAAAGTGCCATAGCTAATATGAACCATAGAAAGGCAGTAGTAGACTAGGTCATTATAACACAAATCGCACCAGATCCGGGTGAGCCAATTAGGCGAGGTATGGAACCAATGTGCTTACGGTCTCTGCGCCCCCTATACAGTAGCAAGGAAAAAAAATTGAGCACCGAAACGATAATAAATATAAGATTTTGAATATTTACCCGCATAAAGCCCCGTTCCCAGGTTTTTGGAGAAACTATCGGCTTCGGCTTGGCTCCATCCCAATTTTTGGGCATCTTCTAATGAAGATGCGATGACTGAATAATCGTCGGCACCTCGATCCTAGTTGATATCATCAATCCAGGAGTGTCTATAGTGAACCATATACGTTCGGGTCTAGCCGCACTAGAAACTCACGATATTTTGCTTGGCCCAGTTATAAATCCCATTCATAGCGCGGTTCTTCTGCTCTCGCCATTCGCGTGCGACCACCTTCCAGTGTGCACCAGGAAACCATTCGGGGACATACTCTAACCACGGTAGGACGTTCACCAAGAAATCTGGGGAAGTAACTATTAGGAGTAATCGAGCAGAGGGCGCATATACCCACTAGAAGGTAAGACGGCTTGCGCTAAGTTATGATTAAGGACCATGTTATCGATTAGAAACTGATCATTGGTCGTTTTGAGCTCGTAGCCATAAACCGAATCGAGAAAAACCGACGAAACAGCCCTGCCCGACTCTCAAATTTAGCTAGCTTAACACGTGCTAAACTAGAAATAAATACCTATAGAACTCTTGATCTAGAACGTCTGAAGATTCTAGTTCTCCAGATAAGTGCAGGAGACGTTGAAGAAGTTTCCTTGCTTGGAGTTCCTGGGAAACCCGAAACTTGACCACGGATTGCTTGTTCAAGTACGCATTCATTGCCCTACGCTGCTTCCTCCAGGTGTCGTTGGAGTCTGTGAACGCCACAAAACCTTGCAAGTCGATTCTGTAGCGCAAAAAGATAATCGTTAGTCGTTGTTTGTGAAGGAACTTCAAATCTTTAATCACAATCCGGGAGAGGATATCATCGGTGGGCAAAACCTCCCCGAGTATATATTTGGTCGCTTCTCGAGGAGATCGTTTGCAGCTTCCACCGAGTTCAGGACGACAACTGTGGTGCCAAGGAAACTAAGCGAGATGATATCGGCTGTCGTACAGACTTGGTGAGACCAAGAGCTCGAGCAGAGCTCATCAACACGTGCTTACATTTCAACTCTGCGCTGAGGGAGACAAACGCGCGTTCTTCGGACGATTGAGGGATAGAAAGAAGTTGTCCGATCAGGGGATAGGAGGGTGGGCCGGGAGGCAAAGGTGGTAATTCATTGGTGCGTAGCTTGCGAAATAACAAGTGACCCGACACAACGCCTACCACGAGTAGGGCCAAGTGAGAAATGTCAAACTTTTCGAGCATAGTTGCGGGCGTATGGTGCAAGCAGATAGTCTCGAGTCTATAGGTGTCGATGAGTTAAAAGTAACCGTGGCCAGGATTATCCGGTTCCTAATCATGCAGGTGCCTGAAGCTTCAACTTTGAGGTGAAAGGCGGTGGGATCTTCGCCAGCATCGGGGTTTTTTTATAGGGGATTGAGGTCCCGGCGGTTGTCTGGGTCTGTACCTAAAATCTATAATTAAATTATATAGTATTTACTTAATTTGTGGGCCGAGCAGATATCAAACTTGTGAGACAATAATTCGCCGATCATACACGGATCGATCTCCCAAGCCTTCCACGGTTTCTGTCTCGAATTTGATTATTGTTCGCTGAGATCCAGAATCTTCTGGCGCCGGGTTTACTGTAATTATAAAAAGCTTGGTGTTTTGATCCTTGGCACGTCAATATCATAGGAAGCCGAAGAAGGGTTACTATAGGATGCCTAACGCTCGCCAATAACTCGCATCACCCTACCAACAAGTTGAATTATTCAGCACATTAGGAGGTGCCCTATATTAACCCGGGATGTCCACACTCAGCCAAATCGGTTGTGGCTCGCGAGCATTCACGAGCACTAGCTTATTCGTGGGTGTTCGTTAGGTCAAATTTAAGGAGCGCCCGCGAGCACGACGAGCACAGTGCTCCCAGTGCTTAATGCCTTTGCCTGTATGGTCTGTTCGCACTTTGCAATTGGCTGCGATGGCTTTGCAGTCTAGATCTACCATAGGGCTCACCCCCAACGGACTCTATAAACATTGATCTTCACTTAGTGAAGGCTAGTAGGTATACGTACCATATAAGCTTATAAGCTCGAGCGTTTCACTGGACCAGCCAAACTTTGTGCAGCGATACTTTTGCCGAACCCGTGTTCATGTTCTTGAATCCATTAAGATCATAGACGCAGGATGGGTCCATAGATATACACAAACCCTTTAACATTATAAAGAGATCAATTCACTATCATTGGCGAGCGTATGAAATACGCCAGTACTAGTACTGAACTTCCGTATCTCAAAGACTTCATATTTGAGCACAGCCCTGTAGAACCTGGGATTACCTCAATTTGAGGTGGATGTTGCGCACCGCTCCTGCACTTGTCGAGTTGGAGCTTGGGCGCTTCCGTGTTGAGCTGATTTGTTTCAAGTTTCAATGGAATTATCTCATGATCTCACCTTGCATATAATGGGACGCATGGACATATACGTTTGGCGAATCACTCCCCCAGCTTGAAGAGCTTAGCATAATAGAAAGACGATATGGGCCACTTTCCACAGAACAGTGGAAAGCCTCGAGAGTACATATCCGCGTATTCAAAAAAATATGTCCAAGGTTACGACAAATATGAGTCTCTTACTTTAATTATGAAGTGACGAGTAATATTTCTTATATGGGTCCAGAGGCTGATGATGAGCATACTTGGTGCAAAGTCATAACCAAGCAATCCACCGGAAATTAGAGATTCCCTATAATTGCTGACTCTGCGGGATAGTTAACGTTGTCCGTCACTTAGTGCGCTGAACGTTAACATTAACAAGCCCCCTCAGATTAATATTCTAGATCTGTATATAACCAGAGTATGCAATGTGTCATATGCATATGCATATATTATATATATATATAACCATATTCAGTCGTTAATCACTGGTAGGGTCCTGAAGATATACATATACGAGGTGACGGCAAGCCTATCCCAAGTCCAATGATTATTTCTTCTTGCCTATTCCCGAGGCGTAAATATCAACGGGATAGTTGCCGGAGTCAGAGTTAGTCCAGCCGAGGGCCGAATCAACCTTGTCCGTCGTTCCGCCATTGACTCGCCGGGGATAGGCTTAAATCGTGACTCGTCAATCGAAAGTTGGTACTTCGAAATCAAAACACTAAGCCCCGCAACCAATGTTGTTTCCGCGAACCTAGATATCAACCCAGCCTATTAAGCAGCCTGATTCGATACGAGTTTATTTTCAACGCTTACCTTCGACCGATACACGCCCGGGGTCCGAGGGAAAACGGGACAAACGCGTCACGGTTCCAGTACGGGTCCATAAAGCGGTCTGGGTTGAAGTCCTCAGGCTCGTCCCAGTAGCTCGGGCTATAGTGTAGACTGTTAGGCAATATGAATGCATGTGTTGATGCTGGTATATGAATAGTTTGCGTATTGGGACCGTGTCCATAAGTGAGTTTAGTGTCAGTGGTTGCTCTCCTCGCCATATTTGTGACCTAAATGTAATGATAAACGAGATGGATGAAAGCATGACCCCACTCGACGTACCATTGGGAACATTCTCAGTGTCTCATATACCACTGCCATTCCGTAGGTTAGTTTGTGCATATGGTCATATGTCTGACAGTCCACCCCGTAAGTATCGCCTCTAAGTAGCCCATTCGTTACCTACAGGATTCTCGTGCTCGCTCTCCACTTGCTTGATTTGCTCTACTAGCTTCTTCTGAACTTCAGGGTAAAGTGCCAACAACCCAAGAGCAATCGCCATCGTGTGAGCAGTCGTCTCATGCCCGGCTACCAGAAATAGCCATATATTTCCTAGTAGTCCCATCAACCCAGTTCGCTTTAGTATACCCCAATGACTCATTGACATCCAGACCCACCGATCAGCTCATCCTCCGACAACTTGTCGCTTGCATCACGGGCATGAATCAGCTGATTGAACAAGTCGTGTTTCTGTCCAACCGCTTCATCTGCACCTTGCTCCTTCACTTCACGCCGCATCTCAATCATCTTGTGGAGGTATATCTACACTCACGCCCCATCAGTGGCAGTACTAATTAGATTTTTTTGCCCCATATTCACGGCAATCAATTCACAACTTACCTTTAGTTCATCAGATGCCAGTCTGACATCCCGCCAACTCTTTCGCAGTCCCCATGCCCAGTCCGGCATCATAAGTGTCATGACCAGCCTTCTAGACACCGTGAACAGTGCCTCCTTGAACGTGAGACGGTAACCTTCCGGAGTTGCTTCATTTCCCCATTGAACCTCCTGGCCGAACCCCGCCTTTGCAATGACGCATAATGCCAGCTGGATCAACACCATATCATCAGCATTTCCTGTTGCCTTCATACAGGATGTAACGTTTACATACCGGCAGCGTGACATCCTCACAAACATCGTGGACAGAAATAGGTTTCCCCTCGGACCAAGTGTCAATCATTGCATTTGTAAAGCCTTTAGTAGTGGACCAGACCAGTCGGTTGTTTTTCTGGTGTACGATCCGATGTCAGTGTTCGCAACCTCGAATGAAGATGGAGAGGGCTTGCATCGGAAAACGCTGGAGCACATATCCTCCTTTGTCGTTTCCATTCCTCTCCCTCGACAATGAGTATATTGCTCCCAAATTTGCCCATAATCGCGTAGTCTTGTGGGTCCTTCTGAAATCCACTACTTTGAGCATGGGCTACTTGCTAATTAATATTGTGAGCTGTCTCCGCCAGCCTGTGGTGAATTGAAAATTACCTTCATCGCTCCTGGGTCCGCCACCATGAGGATTGAGGTTGGGGGAAATATGGATGCGAACCCGTAGACTTCGGCTCCCACGCGGTCACAGACTGTGAAGGTGAAGATAGTTATGAGTAGACTTGAGACAACACATATGGCATGTGTGATACTACTCCACGACCTACTATGGTGTTTTGAATCCCAAAAGAAAATACGGCCGAGGGAGACATGCCGAATGCGGGGCAGAATATTGCCCATAATGCTGAATAAAAATTATGAGCAGATTGAACGCGCAATAATGACTCTCTTGCGTACGAGCTAGGGCCGAAAACGAGGCGTAGTCCTGGGCGATTACCGATCAGAGCTAGAGAATGACGATACCTTCGCCATCTGTCGAGAACCCATGCTAGTATACATAGAGAAGTTACAGCCGCAGGTAAGGAAAGAGATGGCATTGGTGGGTCCTAGATTGCTTGAACTCTCAGAGCTATCTCCCTCCATGTTATATATGCTGTGGTCAATCAATCGATTAGATTGAAGTTGGCGCTAATCCGTATAAACCAGCGGTCATTGACATCCGTAACTAGTGGGGCATCGTACAATATTGTAAATAGTTTTAACTGTGCTCGCAGATTTCGTCCGTTTGAAGCAGTTTTTCCTTAAAAGGGAGGACAGCAAGGGTTGCTTATGCGATGCTGACTCACAGCCACTTTCCTTTCTGGGTTGTCAAAACAGGTGAGCTACATCAAATAAATGTATTTAGTACCCCGCCGTCAGGAAATCCGGCAAATTCTCCGGAGAGAGACCTTTCTCCGGAGATCTCTGGGCGCCTCCAGAGGCAATTTCGAATTATTCCCGGAGACCTCTGGAGCGCTCCGGAGTGCTCCGGAGAAAGGTCCCCTCTCCAGAGATCTCTGGGGGTTTAGCGGATTTTGTTGAGCGAGCTCACTCTACAATCAAAGTTCGAGTTTAAATGTACTTGTTACCGAACTGTTAAACCTGATATAATGCAAGTCCTGTCATCAGAACTATATTTATACCATTATCGTTCTAGACTACACAAAATGGATTTGGCGGTATCACAGGGGATTTCAGACCATTCGATAAAACGTAAACGGCCATTTCAGTTTACGCTCACGGACACAAAAGTGCAGCCTTACGTCATGTGCACATAGGCGTCCAGTATCTATGACCTCATTCCAGTCACAAACATGTCGACGTCGTCACCATGTGTGATACGCCCGCGCAACCAAGTCACAAAGTGAAGGGCATTAGCCTTCCGCAGCCAAGACTCAAGAGTCAGTACTTTTACCCAACAACTCAGTTGTTCTGACTCGTAGTTTGTCTGACTCGTCGCCACGAGTGACTCATCGGTCGCCGAGATCTATATAGCCTTCCTAGAACAGATAGCTCTCATTCTTGGCTCTTCATTCTGTCCCCATTCACGTCCTTCTTCGTACTGTACCAAAATGCCGGTTATATTTATACGCGGCTTGTACATACAGTACATCAAATCATCAGTCATAGAATCAAAACTTGGTCAATCGAGAAAAGAAATATAACATCAGACCCCTCTATCATAGAGCGTCAGACAGCTGTAATGAAACAATCAAATCAACCATTACGAAAACATAAAACCCCTATCAGGACATCCAGAACCCACAAACCCAGCCCGCACAAAAAGTTGCGGCGCAGGCGGCACCCACGCTGAGAAGAACGGTCAGCCCGCTCCATCCTCTACCTTCTCCATCGTCTTCTCCACGCTCAAGATACGCCTTTTCGGATGGTGGTTCCCGAGGAGATGGTGCGCCCGATCGAAACCCGAGAACACGCCCGAGCAGTTGAGGAAGGACAGATACGGCCAACGCGACCAACGATGGCACATGCAGAGGGTCATGATACACGCTCCGTTCGAGGGCCGTTCCTCTTGTTTCTGGACGTATAGTTGAGGCTCCAAATTGTTTCGCCTTGCGTCGAACCTGCTTTGCCGGTGCGGACGGGGGTGATGTTCCCGCCACGCTTTCGGGTGTCTGAAAGTGCGGAAGTGGCTCCCTCGTAGAAGGTGGCCTGACCGTCCCCTCTCCACTTTCTTCCTGGGTATGGCTCAGCTTCCACAGCGTACGCATGATCATGTCCTCGTCATCCACTGTCTCGATCTCGTCGGGTTCCTGATCAGACAAAAGAGAAAGTTCTTCCTCCGACCCAGCATCTGGGTCTTCGAACCCAAATAATCCAATGAATGGCTTCTTCCTCGGTTCTTCTCCCGCGGGACAATCTTGACCCTGACCAAGTGCTGGGTTGTGTTCTCGCTCGCGCCAAGCCACGAAACGCGCAGCAGCAGCATCCCGCAACCCCGCGAGAGCACGTGGGTTGTAGAAGAGAACATGGGAGAGCTCGGACATGCCGTTGAGGTGGAGAACATAGTCTTGTGATGGAGCAAAGGGCGGAGAGGCTGTTGCTGATATTGGCATAGGGTGCGAGGGTGCGAACGGTGGGGAAGCCGAAAGAGAGGGCGCAAAGGGCGGAGAGGCAGAAGAATAGGGTGCAAATGGAGGAGAGCCATGTGTAATCGAAGTAGGTTGATGAGGTCGTCTCAAGGCCGTGCGCCCCCTCTCATATCCGTATGGGCGCTGCGTAGTGTATCTGTTCGCCGATGGGGGTGCCAAATGTTGACTTTCGACTCCGTTCCGAGAGTTGGACCGGGATTGAGGGCGCGTCTGAGACTGAGATGAAGGTTGTGTTGGGAGGCGATGGCGTCGCCTGTTCGGGTAAGGCAATGTAATCACAGGTGCGTGAGAAGCAATGGCGGAGATGATGTCGTGTTCCTTAGATGTGACGGCTAATTGCGGAAAAGCGATGCCCATAGTAAGTACACAGAGCTAATCAGCCATAAACGTGGTCCACTCACGTTCAGACACGACGAACACGACGGCTGTGACAAGGGGAGTCCGATGGGAGGCGAGCATGGCCGTAAAGTCGGGACCCGGTGCGCGGGCGGGGTGAAGTTGCTGGTGAAGTGCTTGAAATGAAGCGTGCAATGTTTGCAGAACCTGGTTGATGGCACGTTTGGTCCCCTAGAATGATTGGTAAAGCCCGCGATAAGCAAGAGAATGAATAAGCCAGTGTGGGGGATAAGCCGACTCACCTCGTTATCTCGAAGGTCAAAAGAGGGCATCACTGTCAAACGAACATTGCGCTCGCGGTCGGCAAGAATGGTAGAAGCTTCAAGACAGGCCGTGACGTCGCCCGACGGATGGTCCCACCCGTGGATGTGAACAACCTGAGGGCTGCGCATCAAAAGATTATCCGCAAGGCTCCTGTGTCCCCCAAGAACAAGGATCCGGACATTCCCCAGTGCCTCTCCATATGCAATCTCCGTGTCCGGGGGTGGTGGTGTGGGCATAAGCGACGGTCCCAGTGCGAGTGAGGGGATTACAAGATGATGACCAGATTCTGGATGCTCTTGTGATGAAAATGCCACTAGATCCTCCTCCCTCCGGCCCATAGCGATCTCTTCGAGTGACCATATGGATCCCATTGCAGACAAGGCAGACGGAAAAGAGCCCAGCGACGAAGGAGAACCAGGCGGAGACACCCCTTGGAGGTGTGGAGACGTCGGAGGCGAAGGAAGCGGCGCTGCCGAGTGTGGCGACGACGGAATCGAAGATGGCATCGACCGCACCCCATACACAGACCCAGAGATACTTTCAAACGTTGAACTCATGGCAATCGATCCTAGGCATGCAAAGGCTGGTCGTGGGTCGTTACAATTGACGTTTGACTCCATAGCGTCACGGCACATCACGCGATCCCCGGCGCTTAACTTGGCGCTCAATATCCTAATTGGCCCCCTGAGCCGATGTGCCGCCACCCACGATCCCAAACATAATCATTTATGTGTTGGTGTACCGCTTCATTATTTTCACATCTAGCTACCTGGATGCCCCCCAGTTTATCAGATGCAAAACTGCGGAGAATATCGTTAAATCAGCTTGAAGCATGTGGACGAGAATGTCAACCACCCACGGAACCTGAAAAACGGTTAACCTACCTTGTACAAAGTGAAATTAATAAACTAGCATGAATTAGAGTGTCAACCTCATGGCCAAACAGCTGTAGAGGTATTGCAATTGGTGAGTGAGACATGAACTCGGTGCCTACTGATTATCCCGAGGTTAACGTTGGCATCATGTAATCCACCAAATGGTTACGTACCACTCGCTCCCACAAGCTTTACGGTAATATCTCTTCGGTCTTCCAATTACTCTAGTGCTTGTCTCATCTGGGCACCCCTATACGGTTACCACGTGCAACTTATATCGCTAACACCACGACCTTTCGAACCTGACCAACCCCCGCCTCCCGAGCTTACACCTACAGAAACACCCTTGTGCACCCGCCCTTCCTGGCATATACACCAATTCACTCGATCACGCGTAGCTCTCTTCCTCTCGTTTACCCGCCTCGATGGTTCCTCAGCTCCAAGAAAATGCACAACTCGTCCATTTTCGGGCCAAGGTGGTACATCGATCGTTAAACTCTCCCTATTGGATATTAGTTTGGTCCCCACTCCTAATACAGTGGAGTAGATCTTGCGCGGCACCTAGTGGGATATAAAACTTCAGGTTATTGATGTACACCTCGCTTCTACCCCACTACTACCCCTTGAGCTTGGGCACTCGTTCACTCCGATAGACTCTGTTAGACACTGCTTTGTTCTGGCTTTCTGGGCGAATCTTGTGGGGAACATATTCTTCTGAGCTACTTCTTCCACATTCTAGGCGACATTCAGGCCCCATAATAATTTACTCCAAATTTCCTCATTCGTCACCCCGCGCTTACTCCATACTTGTCGGACACTTATCGGCAGGCGGAATATCTGAACCACCTATTACACAACGATCCCTGTGCTTAGTGTAGGAAAATCTTCCATCTTGGACCATGTGAGTTCAAAACTTGGCCAGTGGGCCACAACCTAAATTACCCCAACCACCTGGAAAGGTTTGAAAATGACCACATCCACGAGCGGGAGCATCAAGGTTTCGTGGACTCGGAGTACAAGCATGATCGCCGGCTTCCTACAGAAACGTTATGTCGGATATTCAAGCACCTTCAGTTTGACTCGCTCTCGGCGATATGTCGAGTCTCCCGTCGAGCCCGGGCAATTGCTGAGCCAATACTCTATGTTTCACCAAGCGCCGACTCCCCGGCCCGGGCCGTGCTCCTCGTTCGGACTTTTTTGGATCGACCCGAGCTTATGCAACATGTTCGAAGCATATCACTCGGTTTGGACGATTCTGAGGCAGCTGAAGGACTGGGAACAAGCTACCTCCCATTCCTACTCAAAAAAGTCAAAAAGATATTCGAAAGCGGGGAAATGCAAAACCTCAGGGAACTCGTATGGTGCGCGCGTGGCGAAACAGGCTGGGCACTCCCATTGTCCTCAACCTTTCTCCCCCGAATCACCCATTTCTCGACAACAGCAGCCACTCCTTCTCTCACTGGGTTCCTGACTAGCCACCCGAGTATTACACATCTTACGCTCCATTCGCACGGTATGGCGCTTCGCTTGCCGCCCTATGCTCTCCCGCACTTGACACATCTAGCTTGTGCGGCCCCAGCTCTGAGCGGACTTCCCGTACACAGGCTCAAACACGTCGTTCTGATGGATGCGCCTTTCATTCCACTCTTAGGAGGCAGCGTATTACGCGTACTCGGTGGCGATCGAACCACGTTTAGGAGGGACTGGAGGGACGCTTCTCCACCAACATCAATATCGCACACAAACGACATGGATCGCGACTGCGAAACGCTCAGGTCAATCACACTCCAGCTCGGACACGTAATAATCTCGCCTGTGCAAGCGCCGTTGATACTCGAACCGTTTGCAAAGCATGTTTCTTCGTCGTTGAGAAAGCTTGGAATCATTGCAGGGCCTAGCTTTTTTACGCGTGTGAGTTTTGGTACCCAAACCAGTGGGACAAATTTGAATGTATGCGCGCTTAGGAGGTCCTTGAGGCACTGACCCCCACGTTGGCGGGGTTTACCGAGCTGGTAACTATGCGACTGGAGTGCAATGCCGAGTGGGGAGGTAGCGCATTAGAAAATGGGCGCAGGTCTCCTACGCTCACCGAACCACAAGGCACATACGCCCTCACTCCAACCACCGATATCCAACAAGGCCATCACCCGCTGGGCCAAGGCGTGGATCCACCAACCCTGGACGAAACGAGGTCTATTGTCAAGGCCTGGAAGGGTGCGTGTCCAAGTTTAGAGAAAGTTAGACTCCCGTGGTGGGTTTCCAATGGACCCGGGGCTGGGTGGCAACGATGATCAATTTGATCGGCTAGAAAAAAGTACATTTTTAGACATATTGGACCCAGATGTTTTCGTAATGCTTCGTGTTGGTTCGAGTAGGTTCCAATGGCTCGCGCTCAAGCTGTGCTCTAGGCCTTGTTGCCAGCGGTCGACAAATTTGTTCTCCGGAGTTCTCAGAGCCGGACAAAATGTTTGGTATCATCAACATCATATTCAATCGTTGCCACCAACTATATGCGTCGCTCTGAGACAATGCAGTAAGGACAGGTGGAGAGAGGCATCATCCAATCAACAAAAATCATCCGAGAAGTGACTGTGGGATACAAAGGCAAAACAAGACGAACAGCAAAACGAAAGCAAAAAACGAAAGCTAATACAGACACAACACAATAAATCAGAGGGATATATATGCTACAGTAGAGATCATCATCAGCCAGAGGAAACTAGGGTATATCAAATCCAAAGCGTGCACGAGCCCATCGAGCTTATGCGTCAGAGACGAGTGCGCCCCTCCTCATCTTCAGCTTGAGTGCAAAGACATAGGGCCACATCGCCTCCTCCTTGACGCGCTTGCGGGCAAGTGCCTCGTCGCGCTCAAGGCACACAAATAGGGTCTTCTCACCCAGCCAGTCAACCGCCATGAGACCCTGCTGGTAAGCACGGGTGCGCTCGATGCGCCCCTTGTAGGCCTGGTAAACGCGGTCGCGAGCGTCGTCGGTCGGGAGTAGGTCAAGCATATTCTTCTCGACTGAAGTGTGCCAAACATCGTAAATTGCCTCGAGTACGTCGCGCACGGTCACGCCTGCTGAGCCCTTCTGGGCGTGAACCGGTACGAGCCATGGCAGGCCGCCCTCGTTGCATGCGATCAGAAGGAATGGTGAGGGTGGGGTTGTAGCATAAGCGGCGCTCATGGGGTGGCTGAACAGGTACTCGGGCTCGTGGCTGGAGATGATGACAGACTCGTTAGCAGAGTCGCGAACGTCCCACTGGAGGCGGAGAGCAGAGGGCGAATCGGGTGTGCGTAAGATAGACTGGGCCTTGAGAAGCGGGTGGAGCTGAAGCGGGCTCATCTGGGGCGAGCGGGAAGCAGAAGAGCTGGGCGACGGGTGGCCAGGAACCGTCAGCGAAGGTGACACGGCCATGTTGGGAGAGTGGTGTGAGCCCGCGCTGGGTGACCCGTACGAGGTAGCAGTTGTGTGCGGAGTGGGTAGCTGCTGCGCGGGGCTATAGTGAGCCTGCTGGGTAGCCACCGGAATTACCGATGGCTGCGAGGGCACCCGCGAATGAGAACGCGCCATTGGGGCCGAGGCAGCCGCGCTAGTTGAGGGCCAGCATTCGCAGACGGCCTTGTTGCACTGGCAGAAGAGTGAGCGCTGACGAGCGGGTGACACTGGGGAAGTCATGGCTAATTGGATGTCTGAAATGAAGCGGGGAGGGAAATTGTGCTGATCTACAGCTGTCGCGAGCCTCCTTTATAGACCGACTCACTGCCCCAGGGAGCGCTATGGATTGCGAGTCAAGAAACGTTTCTCGGTGTGCGCTACCTCATCAGGGTCCGAATGCGGCTGTGACTCGAGCTGATATCGCTCACACTGCCACAAAACCCTGGCTAAGCCCCTGGATACCATTCATTAAACCCTGAGCTAGTCCCTAAACGAGGGAAGCTGATGCGGGATTTATTTGTGGCACTGGCGGGCACATATTAGCACAGCCGAGTACGCTGATCCTCCTTCCAAATGCGGGTTAAACCGGGAACAAAGGATACCCTCCGTAATTACCGAGCACTATCTACGTCATTGCCGCCGCTCATATTACTGCCGTTATTTTTATGCCCGACTACAAGTCACACGATCATATTATGCCAAATAACTAAGGTAACTACACATTCGGGTATCTTCTAAAGAATATCGAAAGTCTCATTGTTCCCACTGCTTAGTCCCGACGCCTCGCTAGCATCAATACAAAAACTTCGTCCCAAAGGCTGGCCCGACCCGGCAGTCTCCGTCTAACAAGCGCCTCATCCTTCCCCAGGCAGACAAAGACCGTTTTACCCTTTAGCCAATCCACCCGGCGTTGCTCACGCTCGACTCGTGTGCCATCGCTGGCAGATCGCATATGCACCGCAGCTCCCACTTTGATCTGTAATGCCCCATATATCCCCCTCACAACGTCGAGAACTGTGCACCCAACTGCGCGATCACGCGCATATATGGGGATAAGCCAGGGAAGTAAGTCCCGGCATACAACGAGCATCCGAGCCCGGGGTGGATTCGTCGCGGGCTCGGCCGCCATAGGATGATCAGCAAATATTTGTCCGTACCCTTTTTCTGGCTCGAGCTCAGATTCAGAGGCAACTGTCCCTGGAATGTGATGCGAGTTGTAGTTGAGGTTCAGGCGCGCATGCATGTCCGATGCAAGTTCCAGATCCGAACCGAGGTCTGCCGGCTGAGTGTTTGCACGTGGGCGAGTCCGGGGGCGGCGGGGCGTGCCTGTGCTCTTCTGTGAACCAGTGGTAGAAGTTGGGGAGTTGGAGACGATGCTATCTCGACGGTTCAAGGGGGGCGGTGCGTCCGGGGAAAAACGAACGTCCCAAGTGAACCGAGCCCGGGAGTGTGACCGGAGCGCGGACCGGATGTTCAAAATCGGGTGGATTGTAGTCGGCGGAGCTGGGGGAGGCCGATTCGTGGCTACAAACGAGTTAGATTGTGGGCTCGGAGCTCAAGGAGCCTGACGCACCGGGAGGCGCACTGGGCGACCGCTGAGCATTCAACGCGATTTCAATACGGCCCTCGTTGTCTTGTGCATTTTCGCCGTCGAGTGCAGCCACCACAGTGGCAGGTTGCAGCCACAGAGGTGTTTGATCGCCAGTCTCAGTTGCTATTGTCACTCGCCTCTGAGGTTCAGTTGGTCGGGTCGGGCGAGGATGCTGTATTTCGGGACGCTGAACGTTGACAGCATTGGTAGGGGTGTCGTAATGTGGTCGAAGAGACATGTTGCTCGGTGTTTACTTTCGCCGTACGGGGGTGATGTTGTGTATATGCGGTTCCGGGTATGCCGCAATCACCTCTTATACGAGCCCTGTCTCGGCGGATAAAAAAGGATCTGCATGAGTAGCTAAAGTTCACAATATCTGCGTACCTCAACGCTGTGAGCTCGCTGGCAAGTGACGCGTGCTCCACAATTGAATGTAGGTCCCTTGTTGCGGGTTCGACTCTTGTCTGGATTCGGCAGGGCTGTGTCAAATCCCGGTTAATGCCGGACCAAATCGAGACCAATCAATCCTGTGCTTCACATATCAGGCTGTTCGGCATCACCGGCTTGACCGAGGTGGGTCTGTGTAGCGATGTTCATGGTTACCGTCCTATGCAGTGGCCACGCATACAGCGGGGGTAAACGGAGAGGTACTGCTGGATGATTCACGTATGGCGGTGGGGCTTGGCGGCGCCAATGGCACTCGGTCTGTGCCCAGAGAGACGCTCGTTATCACATTATCTAACTTAGATAGATGGGGTTAGTCAATTGTTTATGATAACATCGGGCAATTATTTGCGTCGTACTGCCGCAGAAAGTGGAAATGGGCAAAGGGTTCTAGGCATCACGCACGAAAACTTGACTCCATCATTGTGTTCCCATGCGTGATCGGCTACGCGGATAACCCCCGAGACCCCTATATATGAGTAATAGTTAGTCACGAAGCGCCGTTTACCATCCTCCCTAATGGATCGCTCAGGGGCGGGCAGAATCGCCGGTCTCGCCTAGACGCTCTGGCTCCACTCTTCACATAGTCGCGCCCCCAGGCGCACAAGAGAAGAAAGCAGATAAGAAAGCGGTTCAAGGCGAATGAATTCTACGCAGAACGAATCCAATCCATATACAATGGACGTTCACGAATTTTGACCTTTTATTCCGAGCTTTCCTTCTTTGAACTCCCGGGCCCACTGACCAATCACCAGCAGATCAATGCTAATTTATGGTCAATAGAGTCGCGTGGACGTACCATCATCGATGGGACCCACTTGACAGGTTCCGCGTGTCGCTCCTGCAAGTCAAGGTCAGTCGCGGCTGGCTCTCATGTGGTTGGTTGGGCTGGAGTAGATGAGGCAGTGGGGTTAGGTTGGGTTGCCACTCGACTTGCCTCGTTGCGGGCACTGTACTGCCATACACCATAAGTAAGTGCTCCAATGCCGGCGATGCAGATAGTGGTGTTTGCGACCCAGTTACGGGGGCGGGTCCACCAGCCGCCTAGACCAGATGCGATGAGAGTCCGACAATCACGAACCCTCGGAACTTACCAGATGGCGTCCAGACATTTTTAGGATACGGAAATTGGCCTCCGCCGCCCTTCGATGAGTTAGTTTTGGCGGGCTGGCGGCATTTCTTGCCTACTTGCCATTTGTGCAGAACGTGGTGAGAAGTTGCAATTACAACGCCGACGCGTTACTGGTAACGCCCGATATTGCAATCACATGTCATCCGGGTAACGCATGTTTCGATTTGCCGAGTTTGCGCCTTGGGCTTGTCCGCCACTGTACCCATGCTCTAGTCGCACTAAATGTTTGAAGGAATAAAAAATTACGTCTCCGACAGGCGGAGAGGGTTAATCACGACTGCGAGCGCCTTGGGTACGGGATACATTACTGGTCAGTATGTCCTTGCTCGTCTCGAGGAGGTCAGGGACCGCATCATACGTGAAAGAGGCGACAAGGACAAGTGAGTACAATTGGAGTTTGTCTATGCTGGTCATTCTCACTTTGATTGTTATATAGCTTAGTCCGGCGCTTCCAACAAAATGTCCAAGATTGCACATTTACCTCTATGGCGCATCTTCCAACCTTGGCCACACAAATAATGCACGACATGGACGTCGAGTCTCTCATATCTCGTCTTCAACAAGCTCGTGCCCCCCGTCAACCTCTCGCTCAACCCCTTGCCCCGCCTCAGCTCTCCGAACCACCACCTTCGAATGTGTCTACGTCCGCACCCGAGTCTGTGCCCTCGAGCTCAAACGTTGCGAAAAGCTGGGTCGAGCAGTTTTCTGGATCAAGCGAAAACTCTCTGTCTCTTTCGGCTGGTGATATTGCGACGACTTCTGCAGAACAGACGTTATCGCTTCCTACTCATTCACTTCCCCCCACGACCGACACCGATGTCGACGCGCGGTCCGAAGTGGGTGCTGGTGCAACGACCGAGTTTCACTCGCTCCCTACGGATAACGGCGACGCTGATGCCGAGAGATCGTCGGACGCAGGTGGCGGGCGATATGAATTGGAATCTCTAGTCGAAGCAGAGGTAAATGTTGACCCAAATGGCGTGCAAGAACACGGATCCGTGTCTGAGAGGATGGATGCCAAGTCCGACTCATTGATGAGTGTGCCGGAGACTGGGTCCCAAGCAAGTGGAAGCAGCGTCAGCAAAGAATCTGGCGTCGTATGTCAATTTCACTCGACCGTGGTGTTGTCGTTGAGTTTTGGTTTCCAGATGATCAATTTGAATTATACCCTCCATACCCCTTCTGCTGAAACATTCCCGCCTCCACCTCCACTATCGAACAAGGAAAAACTAGCGCTTTGGAAAGAGCTTACCATTCTTAGTATGTAATTTAAATTTGTTGCTCGATGTGTGTCTAACCCTTTGACCAAGCATTCACTCGCGCCTTGACGTCCTTATACGCCCTTGCCTTTCTTACCCTTCTCACACATACCCAGCTTTCTGTTCTTGCGCGCTACAAGTACCTCGCTGCGATCCGTGAAGCTCGTCGAGCGGAAACCAAGCGACAACGAGCCACATTGGGAGGTCACGGTTCGCCTACCCTGGAAGATGATGAACTATTCTCGATTCACCCTGACTCGGAAGCGGGGGATGATCTCGATATGAACGAGGAAGGCGGATACTGGGATGAGGAAGGACGTTGGTGGGATGCATCGGGTCGTGGTGGGCTGTTTGGTCGCGAGGGTGTTGGGTCCTTGACGGAGCGAAAATATTTGACACTTGGCTGGTGGTTTCTGAACCGAGGGTGGAGGGGCATAGGGGATCGGGTGCGAGAGGCAGCGAGCGAAGTTTTTGATGGGTGAGTTGGCTTTATTTAGGAACCAGGATTTTCCGTGCTGCTTTGTTCTGGCGGGTAGAGTAACTAACATTTCCCAGGATGTCGTTGAAAACACAGATTTCGCCAAAGGAGCTGGAAGAGTTGATTGCAAAAGTGAGGAATATGGTCGAGGGCGACCCAAACGAGTTTCTCCTAGCCTTTGAGTGAGGTTGTTTTTTTGTTTCTGTGTTTGTATTTACTAATAATTTTTGGTCAGTCCCATTCCGACCCTGTTCCCCGACTCTCCGACTCAAATATCTACGACACTTGCATCTGGCGGTCTGACATCCTCTTTGGCTCATGTCGATCCGTCGCTGTCGGCACTTCTGACGGCCTCGCGCACGCACATAGCTTCTGCTGACTTTGGCATTGCACTCCGACGATGTGTTGACCTTGGGGCGATAGCGATGAAAGATGGGTTGATCCGAAGCGGAGAATTTGGAGAGAATGTAGGAATCGAGGATGGTGAAGAAAATAGGGTGAAGCTAGCCGCGCTGCTTCCGGGCGTCGCGCGATGGACACACCTAGCTCTCAATGGTGTACCAAACGAGATTATCGAGGCGAGTACATTCCGCGCCAAAATAAGTAAAAACTAGCTAATAGCACCGATCAAAGGGTTTCGCGGAGCTCAGAGAGGTGGCGGGGTACTCTGCAATCGTGCTCTCATCGTTCGAGGGAGTTTTGAGCGCTTACGCGTGATGGGGGTGTATTTAAATTTAGCTATAGGTGATGTCGTCGCTTCTGTCGTAATCGAGAATGCGCTACCGCGGTTTTCGCGCCTGAGAGTTAGGTGGTTCGATTCGTGGTAAATTTCCTCGGAGGCGGTGCAAATCTAATTTTGGTATGAGATCATTGTGGGATCCATTCAGCATCATCCGAAGCGTTGGAATGTCACTAGATGCCCTCGAGTTTGCAGAATCGCGATCCTGCTATTTTTACTGTAATTCTAAGGGCCTTAACGACCTTATCAAGCTCTCACGATTGTCGGCAGTCGAGCGAATAACGATGCCCCATATTGGTGGGGGCACTTAGCTCATCTTTACGGTAATCATGGAGAGCAGCACAAATTATTGTCGGGCTGGGCGAAATGGCTTCCATCATTCACCTTATCAATGTTCCATAATAGTGGGTTTGATCGACGATGGCTCAGTCGTGTGCGGTCCATTGCATTTACCCAAGTACATGAAGCCATTGACGGGTATTGGTCTTGTTTGCTGGTGGCTGTCATGTGTATAGGACGAAGCGATCGTTCGATATTCTGGGTGGCTGGTGAGCGTACGGTGGGAAAAGGTTCGTTGAGTGCTCTTATTTAAGGCTTTGGTTGACTTGTGACTGAAAACTGCGTGCAGCGATATGTCCAAAGTCACAAGCTCTCGCTATGCTCCTTACTAAATTGCTCACTCAAACTGTTCACCTGCTCGTAATTGCTCGCCATCCTTGCCTACGAACATTAGTTTATAATAAATATGGTAAAGTGATGTATGCTGTGAGGGATGGCGATGCGTGTGTGGCGCTAATCATAGCACATGTGTGGGAACGAAGCGGTCACAACTCGCCAACATTTCATATCGCAGTTTCCTAGGTTCCGGTCGGCGGGCGATAGCTCGCTGCATCTGGACACGAAGCACATCTCTGCGGGGAGAGCTGAGGAAAGGAATGGAGGCCGCGCAAGCCCATCAAGCTCGGCAGAGTGCTCATTGTCCGGCTTGGGCCGTAAGAGTCCACGTACGTAAGGAAGAGAACAGGATGACGAGTTTTCAATTGGCTTGCTGATTCTATGACAGACTACCCTTCCTTTAGCTCATAGCCGAGGACATATCAACGTTAGATTGAGGCGGCACGCATCACGAAGCTTCTTACAGACTACCCAACATCGTGCGATACCCCACATTGGTTGCCGGAGCCAACGGCCGTCGATTTGTATCGATTAGGCTCAATTCTATTGGAATGAGTAACGGGGGCATATATAAATTCGGAGGGGAGATCGCGCTAGCTGTTGAAGCAGCCTAGCTAGGACGCAGTAATGCCGTCTCTTTTCTTACCCACAACTGTAACTTGCCTATGTATACTGGCATGGGTGGTCGACAGATGGCGAAAATATCGTCATTCTATAGCCCTGATCGGCAATTACCCAGGACTGCGCCTCATTTTCGGGCCTGACTCGTACGCAAGAAAGAGCCATTGTTGCGCCTTTAACCTACTCACGGGTTTTATTCAGTCTTCTGGGCAACGTCCTGCCACGCATTCGACATGTCTCTACCGGGCGAACTTTCTTTTGGGATTCAAAGCACCGTCGTAGGTCGTGGAGTAGTACCACACATGCCATACGTGTTGTATCAAGTTTGCTCATAACCTTCACAGCCTTTGATCGTGTGGGAACTGAAGTCTACGGGTTCGCATCCATATTTCCCCCAACCTCAATCCTCATGGTAGCGGACCCGGGAGGGATGAAGGTGCTTTTTAATCCACCTCGGGCTGGCCAAGACAATTCACGATATTATTTGTTTTACCCTAGCAAATGGCCCATGCTCAAAGTAGTGGGTTTCAAAAACACCCTGAAGATTACGAAATAATGAGCAAATTTGGGAGCAATATGCTCATTGTCGAGGGGGAGGAATGGAAACGACAAAGGAGGATATGTGCTCCAGCGTTTTCCGATGCAAGTCTCCTCCACCTTCGTTCGGGGTTGCGAATACTAACACCGGGTCGTGCGCCAGAAAAACAACCGACTGGTCTGGTCCACTACTAAAGGCTTTACAAATGCAATGATTGACACTTGGTCCGAGGGGAAACCTATTTCAGTCCACGATGTTTGTGAGGATGTCACGCTGCCGGTATGTAAACATTACATCCTGTATGGAGGCAACAAGAAACGCTGATGATACGGTGTTGACCCAGCTGGCATTATGCGTGATCGCAAAGGCAGGGTTCGGCCAAGAGGTTCGATGGGGAAATGAAGCAACTCCGGAAGGTTACCGCCTCACGTTCAAGGAAGCGCTGTTCACGGTGTCTAGCAACCTGATCATGATACTTATGATGCCGGACTGGGCATGGGGACTGCGAAAGAGTTGGCGGGATGTCAGACTGGCATCTGATGAACTAAAGGTAAGTTGTGAATTGATTGCCGTGAATATGGGGCAAAAAAATCTAACTAGTACTGCCACTGATGGGGCGTGAGTGTAGATATACCTCCACAAGATGATTGAGACGCGGCGTGAAGTGAAGGAGCAAGATGCAGATGAAGCGGTTGGACAGAAACACGACTTGTTCAATCAACTGATTCATGCCCGTGATGCAAGCGACAAGTTATCGGAGGACGAGCTGATTGGTGGGTCTGGATGTCAATGTGTCATTGGGGTATACTAAAGCGAACTGGATTGATGGGACTACTAGGAAACATATGGCTATTTCTGGTAGCCGGGCACGAGACAACTGCTCACACGATGGCGATTGCTCTTGGGTTGTTGGCACTGTACCCTGAAGTTCAGAAGAAGTTAGCGGAACAAATCAAGCAAGTGGAGAGCGAGCACGAGAATCCTGTAGGTAACGAATGGGCTAGTTAGAGGCGATACTTACGGGGTGGACTGTCAGACATATGATCATATGCACAAATTAACCTACGGAATGGCAGTGGTATATGAGACACTGAGAATGTTCCCAATGGTATGTTGAGCGGGACCATATCTTCTTACATTTCGCTTATTATTATCCTTAGGCCTTGGCTACGGCGAGGAGAGCAACCACTGACACTACACTCACTTTTGGACACGGTCCTAACACACGAACTATCCAAGTACCAGCATCAACACATGCATACATGCTACCTACTAGCCTTCACTACAACCCAAGCTACTGGGACGACCCTGAGGACTTCAACCCAGACCGCTTTATGGACTCACACTGGAATCGTGACGCATTTGTCGCGTTTTCTCTTGGGCCTCGGGCGTGTATCGGTCGAAGGTAAGCCTTGGAAATAAAATCATCGAATAAGGCTGCTCAACAGGCTGGGATGATATCTAGGTTCGCCGAAACAACTTTGGTTGCGGGGCTTAGTGTTTTGATTTCGAAGTACCAAATTTCGATTGACGAGTCGCGATTTAAGCCTATCCCCGGCGAATCAATGGTGGGGCGACGGACGAGGTTGATCCGGCCCTCGGCTGGGCTAACCCTGACTCCGGCAACTATCCCGTTGATATTTACGCCTCGAGAATAGACAAGAAATTAACCATTGAATTTGAGACTGGCTCACCGCTGCCCCTCATACATGTATTTATTGAGGATTCTAATTGATAACTGAACACGTTCAGGGGATATATAGCTTGGACATGATACTGGATCTCATGCGACGATGGCTCGAGGATGAATTTTGATTAGACAAGAAAGCATTGAAGTTCCTAGATGGGAAGGTAGCCTCAGCTTAGCTTAATGAAGGATCCCAAGGGTGGACAAGTGTGTGACCGTTCTCGATTCAAGGACGACGCCGTCAGGACTGTCGTTTGGCCCTAGATGTAACCTGGCTCTTACCATAAACGGCGTGATCGAACCACTTTCACTTTCACTTTCACTTCTGACTTTTACAATTGAGTGCACCCAGTATAAGTATATCCGACGTGTCAACAATTGATTTCATCAATCTCAATATATTATTTTTGTTTGCAAAAGTATTGATCAGCGCTACTTCCTGACCACATCAACAATTACCCTGGGCTGAAAGTACTGAATCGATCCTAGGTTGACATGTGTGATTGATTAACCTAGTGTTTATTCTAACGCTTACTCCAGCGGCGATCCTAACAATATTCTCTTCGAGAGGGTGAGGTGGATCACACCGTGAGTTCGTCACGAAAATCGGTCGGCGCTCGTGAGGTCTCGAAACGAGGGTACTTAACTTGTCCCGCTCGCGACCCAGGGGTCTCGTGATTACAAGTAACACGAGCGGGCGAGTCAAATATCCTAGTTTCGAAACCTACGAGCGCCAACCAATTTTGGTCACATTGTCCTGATGTCAAAGCGAGCTCGGAGGTTTTAAATTTAAGACCTTACATCAATGTCCTGGCTATTCGCTGATGCCTGCTCAAGGGTGCTTTGAATGTATGCGTCAATAGCACTAGGATCCTCTGTTTTGACTATGGCGCCACTGGCGTAGGAAAACGACTTTGGCAGTGCTAAAATGTACACAGTAGAATTGTATACATGTGCCGTGGAATTCGAAACCAAATTCAGTGGTATGCGACCGCTTGAGCCGGTTAGACGCGTATAGCAAGGATTAGCGGGTTAGCAAGGCAATGGGTGCGCGTGTTGTCAAGTGACTAGATGTTTTTCAAGTTGGGAACACTTATAGTAATTATAAGATCTTAAGGGAGTCTAACAAAGTGGGGTGTTGGAAGTGAATGTGATACCATAGCATATAACTGGCCAAAACGAGCAAGCTATTGGCCAATATTTCAGGAATTTTAACGCGCCAGTATGCACTTGCATGAGGTCCTATAGGTGGTACCGTTTAAATCATCCACGGTTAGCTTTCCAAGCTTAGACCTGCAACCAAGCGCTGTGCAATATTGAAATCTCGTCTAGCATCGGCTCAGTGGCGGAAGGCTAAGAAATAGCGACGTATATAAGGTAGAGCGCGAGTTGAAACGACCTGGAACGCTTTAATGTCATTCTTCATCCTGTTCACAGTCGGATCCTGCTTGTGTCTTGCAGCATGGGCTACCGAAAGGTGGCGAAAATATCGCCGAGCTATAGCTCAGATCAATAATCACCCTGGGCTATTCTTTGCCTTTGGACCCACCACGTACGCAAGCAATGTCCATCACCATATGTTAAAGATATGCGCTTATAATTGTCTACCCAGTCTCCTTGGGAATATCTTACCATACATCCCACATATCTCTCCCGGCCGTAATTTCTTTTGGGAGTCAAAGTACCATGGTGGGCTGCGATGGAGCAGACAAGCCAACGCTGACCGCCTATCTTGTTCTTTATAGAATTCCGTCGTGTAGGAGCTGAAATCTATAATTTTAAATCATTCTTTCCACCAATACCCACCCTGATTGTGGCAGATCCAGGAGCGATGAAGGTATTGCCTCATCCATCTGCTATACAAGCATAATGTCACCATCTTATTCTAGCAAATGTCATACACGCGCGGCGGGTTTCAGAAGCACCCCGATGATTATAGAATCCTTAGCAAGTTTGGGAGCAACCTACTCATAGTCGAGGGAGAGGAATGGAAACGACAGAGAAGGATATGTGCACCAGCTTTTTCTGACGTAAGGGTGCCTGGTTCTTACCCGGGGCAACAAACACTAACAAGTGTATTATAGAAAAATAACCGGCTGGTCTGGTCTACTATCAAAGGGTTTACAAATGAAATGATTGACAGTTGGGCCCCCGAGGAACCGGTTTTCGTACACGACGTTTGTGAGGAGATCGCTCTTCCGGTATGCAAGTCTCAGGTCCTACAGGGAAATAATGCCGAGCGCTGATCACGCCATGTTGGCCTAGCTTGCATTATGCGTCATCGCAAAGGCCGGATTCGGCCAAGAGGTTCACTGGGGGAACGATGTAATCCCAGAAGGCCACCGTCTCACGTTTAAACAAGCATTATCGACTGCTTCCATCAATATGCATCTTCTACTTATGCTACCAAGCTGGGCATGGGGATTGCGAGCGCATTGGCGGGATGTCAAGCTAGCGATTGACGAGCTAAAGGTGAGCCCCAAACTTAAGTAATTTATTATAAATATAGGTGACCGAATTCGAAAACTCAGATGTACCTTCACGAGATGATTGACATGCGTCGCGAAGATAAAGATCTTGATGCAGACCAAGTTGTCGAGCAGAAGCACGACTTATTCAACCAATTAATTCACGCACGTGATTCAAACGGAGCCTTATCCGAGGATGAGCTCATTGGTGGGTCTACATCTTACCCAATTGCATTTTATTAGCGCTACCGCTAACGAACCGGACTGGCTACTAGGCAACGTATTTCTATTTCTGTTAGCCGGCCATGAGACAACCGCCCATACCATGGCCATTGCTCTTGGATTGCTGGCGCTCTACCCTGAGGTTCAAAACAAGTTAGCGGAACAAATCAAGCAAGTTGAGAGCGAGCATGAGAATCCTGTAGGACACCAATTTGCTACTTAGAGCTAATGCTTACGGGTAGATTCTCAGACATATGATCATATGCACCAATTCACATTCGCAATGGCAGTAGTATACGAAACCCTACGAATGTTTCCGATGGTGTGTTGAGCGGTATTGTGATGTACCACACCGTGACTGACTATTATACTTAGGTCACAATTATGCCGAAGCGGGCAATGATTGATACTACACTTACCTTCGGATATCCACCAAATGCTCAAACCATTCGGGTACCAGCATCAACCTCAGCTTACATGGTATCTGCTGGCCTTCACTACAGCCCGAGCTATTGGGACGACCCCGAAGACTTCAACCCAGACCGCTTTATGGATCCACACTGGAACCGCGACGCGTTCGTCGCGTTTTCTCTCGGACCACGGGCGTGCATAGGTCGGAGGTAATAAATTAACTCCAATTATAGTTCATTAACAGACTGAAAATGTGTCTAGATTTGCCGAAGCGACCTTAGTCTCAGTACTTAGTACCTTGATTTCGAAGTATCAGGTATCGGTCGACGAGTCGCAGTTTAAACCCATCCCTGGCGAGTCAATGGCAGAACGGCGCACAAGATTCATCCGGCCTTCAGCTGGGCTGACGTTGACTCCGACAGCAATCCCACTGATATTTACACCGAGGAAATAAAGCCCGCGAGGGATTTAATACGGCAGACGTTACCCTATAGCTACTCGGGATGATTTACATATCATGTTTTCTTTTCAGATTATCATAATACAAAGATTTTGCAATTGCAATACAATGTTATAAACGGCTCCCGCCGACTAAATCTAGCACAGACCTCGCGTGTATATATAATTTATTGCTACGCATATATTTCGAATTCTTAGGTACACGACAGTCCGAGGCGCCTGCACAAGCCTGCCAATTGACCCTAACATGCACGTGGCAAATATATCAATATCTTTGCATGCCCCAAGGCTGATATGTGTTTCACAATGTACCTACCGAATATCTTACTAGCAAAAGTACGGAAACTGCACTTCTTTCCCATTCGAATTCATAGCTCCTCGGATGTCCCTCTCCTGCTTAGAGTACTCTAAACACGCACGTACTAGATGTTCATTCTGCCCAAATTTAAAGACGTAAGTGACTAACCTCACACCTTGTCAGCGGGCTATATCTGGTAATGCACCGCGCATACATTAGGCGGCCCTAAAGGTGTGAGTTGTATTTGTTATATGATTATCCTATGTAGCTTCGGCTTCGTGCTTCCTATCGGTACGTTTCCTTCTGCTGTTTATTGCTAGAAATAATCTGTTTAAATTAAGGTCGTTTTCGCTTTGATTATGTTGGACTTATTGTGGCGTTCGTTCATTTCCTGCTGAGTTTCACCATAGCAGTCACCCAAAATAACTTTAAATGTCGTAACAGTCTCGAGCTCAGTATCCTTTGTCTATCGGAAGACCTTTCCCTCGAAATCTCTATATTCCAGTTGGGTTGGGGCCGAGCCTGTTACAACCCCCAACATTATCAAGAAGATAGGGTGTAAATCAGTAACAAGACTAGCACTATGGTTAACCCAGAATAAAGTAAGTGGGTGGACCAGGCACCCGAAGACTTATAATCACAAACCGAATTACTGGAAGGTACCTTGCTTGATATTGAAACAGTAAACTTTCGAGCCAACATCCCTCGCCTGCTCGGTGAATACAGGGACTTGGCTATAGTTATTATTGGGGATTGTTTGTTGGTATTCGTTGTATGACATGAAATCGGTTTGTCAATGAACCTTTTCAATATAAACCAAGAGACACTGGCTTATACGCCGACCACAATCGAAGTAGCGAGACTAATAACACTCGCGCCTACTTATGGGTTAACATTTTAATTAGAATAATACAATATATGTTGAAAGGAACGCAAGCAGAATACATGACAAAAAAGTGCACACAAACTTATACGCTAGAATTGAGGCTCCCACCACCTCCAAACCAGTAACAACGACCGCTGGCGCGCAATAACAACTACACAAGGAAAATCCTCGTCATCAAGTAGCTTACCGATTGGGTGGTCCTCCGTGAATGTTTCGCTAATGACCACATCATCGTGTATCGTTTTGACAGCTTCGGCCTCGTTCTGGTCTCGACACGGGAATAATGTAGCCACGGTGCCTTTAGAGCCGCTTGGAAATCCAAACTTTTCGTCTTGCCTTCCAAGTGGGATGAACGCCCATTTATACGGGCGTGGGTTGTAACGATCGTAGTAGAGTTGCTAGAGGCAAAAGGTGGGTGACACACTGGTTACCAAGGTATAGAGTGCCACTCACGTTCAGATCGCCACCGTACGACGATTCAACTAGCTGAAGGCGCGCCATCGACGCAAGTTGGACACGACTGAGCCTCTCGGTAATGTAGAGTTCTGCACTATAGGGTCCCTCGGTTATGCTTTTAGTAAATATAAAAGCTTCAGAGGTTAAAGTTATGTCCGGTTTGTGGTTGACGAAACCAGCAAAGCGAGTGATGCGCAGTATTAGTTCTAGCGGAAGTGCAGGTCTTCTGGGAGAGTCGCCTTGAATCTGAAGACCCCGAGTAAGTGTGTAGCAAACGAATAGATCATTGAGCTCCTGGTTATAAACACCCTTATCGCCAATAGTATAGAAGTAGAATTCAGCCAGAGGGAGATTGTCGTAGTCATCCATAAGTTTGGCACAACATGTGTATACGCTTAGTCACACATTTATAGAACACAATCTAAATACACACAAACTGATTAGGACATTTCCAATACTTCTGAACAGACAAGAACATTCGGTTTGGGTGAAATGGGGCAAAGCAAGAGCTCGAGGTTTCCTTGGGATACACTTAGAACATGAGAAAATTTGGATTTAACCAGCAAAAGGGACATGGAATCCCACATCATGGTCAGGAACAATACCATACAGCCCCAAACGGCTTACGATGTGGCGCGGAGATCTCAAACTTATGGTTTCGGGCCGTTGGGATCCTTGTCATCCCGCACTTGGTTCTCAAATCCATGCGACCCGTATCCAGGCAGTTTTTGAGCGTCGTAAGGTGGCACGTACTCTTGACGAGCAAAAGGGTCAGGCTGCCCGTACGAGTAGGGGTTGTACTGCTGTTGAGCGTAAGGGTTGTATGGCTGAGGGTGGTGAGGAGGCAATGCGCCCATTCCATATTGCTCTGAGGGCGCGCGAGGGAGGCGTGAGACAACTGAGGTAGGATCGAGGAGTTGACGCCAGTATGCAAAATTCACTGAGACGAACATGGCACCAAGGACTAAAGGACAGTGGGAAGTCAGAATACTGCACTAACAATCAAACGAAAAACGATACCCACGTGCCGAAACGATAAACCAGGCAAAGTTACTGAAGGTGTTACGGTTCCAGGCATCTTCACACCAGCGACGGGCCTCGTCCGATGAGAGCGTGGCCGACGTTACTGGATCCCAAAATCCACCCTGGATCAAATGTTTAATGACGGCATAGCAAAGATAACGACTTCATACCCTTGTCACAACAATATCCCCGGTGTTCTCAGTAGTGCATTGGTTGATGAGAGATGTCTTAATAGGCGGTCAGTTTGGTTCATTCTTACCCATAACGAACCCACCTTGAGAGTAAAGTGCAGTATAATCCTAATTATCTCAGCCGCGAGGACTACCACCACAGCCCCAACAGAGGCCCAAGAATAGATTCCGACGAGTTTCGCATGCTGGCGAAGCATGGCATAAAAGCCGAACGACTAGATATCCAGGTAAGATCGCACTATGTCGCCTGGCGGTCTCGGCAGACTCACCTCAATCAAACATGCCACGGTGTACAACACACCAAGGGTGATGTCGAACGCAACTACTCGAGTAAAACCTGTCCAAATGGTCAGCGATCAATTTTCAGCATCGAGAATTGTGATCCCGACTTACTGGACCTATCTCCGGATACGGCTTGGAAGGACCGGGCAGCCCTACAATATACGATTCGGGTTTAGCGCTGATCATTTTGGTAGATCCTGTTGCTCACCATAACAAAGTCCAGAGCCATGCCATAATGGAACATGTGAGTGCGACGGGACGCAAGTTGTAGCGATAGACACGTTGCATGAAGTTATATCTTGGTGGCGGCCCAGATGGAGGAGGCGCACGAGTATCCATGTTGGCAGAAGGGGGTGGTTCAATCGTAAATTCCGGTATAGTCCTAATACTCAAATGTACAATGTCAGAGGGAATAAAATATCAGACTGGATATCAACTGTGGTTGCAAGGTGGGGTGTGGTTTGACGGGTGTGACTTTCAAGTGGGCGCCGACACAGCCCTGACCACACCTTACGTCACCCCAATGTCGGAGACAAATGTCCATTCCATATAGGTACAAACCAAACACCAATGCCATTACATCCTCTATCGCACCATCTCTAGTCGCACACAGAGCTTGTCCCAAATGCTCGCTGATGGATATTTCCGCTGAAAACCTCGGGCATCAAGCTTCTTGCCCTCTACTGGCAGTGGAGACTCTTGTTGTAGATAGGCGATATCCACCCACTCGCTGAACACAAGGAGCACGAATGCACCGTATTCACTCGCAGAGGATGGATTCGTAAAGTATACCTGGAACGGATCCGCCCCTCCAGAGCCGTAGCCGATGGAGAGCGACCCGTCGGCCAGGAGTGGTGCTCTCATCGAGCGGCTCGGCGGATCGTACAAACGTGACACGCTATAATCTTGGAGGTCATAGTATAGCACGTAGGGGAAAAGATTCTCTTTAGAACTATTAGTGAGTGTCAGCCCGTAGAATTTGTTGGAGTCCGCTTTTAGCGTAGCGACCGTGCCGTCCGACAGACATTGGCCAAATAAATCCGCTCCAACGGGAGTGTATTGTGGAATTCCCCACTTATTGTGCCCCCCCTGGAGCTCCCGAAGCGTCATACCAAGCTGAGCTTGCACTGGTGCTTTAGCATTCCGCCGTTGCAAATGGAAATGGAAGTAAATAATCTGGGTGAGAATCTCGACCAGAGATTTGGCTCCTAGATCATGCTTAAGGTGGATGTGCACGGGCTGGGGCCGATCGGGAGATAGGGCTTGTCGTTGCAGTTCGATGCCGTTCGCGGTGGGCACAAGTACCAAGTCAGCAGCCTCATCTGGTTCTGCCCAGATGACCGGAAGCGATTCAAGGTTGCCGAGCACACCTCCCCAAAAGTCCGGCAGCTCGGATTTATCGCTCACAAGGATGCGGACCCCATTATTATGGTCGTTGTACCTGATTACGGTTGCATAGGCGTCGGCAGGGAGTTCGAGTGGCATGTTGGGCTCTGGACCAGCCAGGAAAGCCCCAGTTGGGCCAACATCCTTTGCAACCAGCTGGGTGATTGGCGCAGATGCGGAACCCAGACTACTTGAGTAAACTCCAAACTCGGTGCCAACCGCGATCCCAAGTGCGCTTCCAACCCTAATACGATACACCCCTTTGCTTCTTGTTGGTATCAACGCTATCTTGCCCTTGGACACGGAAAACTGAGTGCTGAATAGGAGTCTGTCTTGGTTTCGGCCCTCGCATTGAGGTGTTTGTTGCCCAATGCCATAGATAGCGTTTTCTAAGGATTTGCGGCGAGCAATGAATAAAACGTTTCGCGAAAGAGTTGAATAGCTCGTCGTTGTCGGGTCGCACTCCCGGAGGGCTTCGAGGAGTGCAGACGTGAACATTCCTTGATTCTGGGGGTTCGATGGCCCCGATTTCGGCACTTCGAACGATTTCTCATTGTTTTGGCAAGCAGCCATCAGAATGTGGGTTCCTAAACTGAGAGCCAAATGCTTCCCGATGCTTTGTGGTGCTGTTAAACCTTCGCGTGTCCATGCCAGTGCTTTCAGCACATCCGTATCTAGAGTAGGCGGAGCATCTGGGGCTTTAAAATCATGCGAAGATCGTGCTCGGCCTCGTCCTCTCGTTCCACTCCCCGAATGACACGAGTCCAGGATGACCGTCTAGATACGACATGATAGGTGAGTTTTGATGGATTGTATAAGAAATATCTTACAATGTTATCGCCTTTTTCTTGATGAAGCCGGGATAACAGTGCACCGAGCGTCATGTCTGGTATACCGTAGACGTATCCATCCTGTGAATCTGATGGACCTGCATCGTGGGGGAGGAGGGTTTCCATGTACCCGTCGTCAGTGTGCCATTCGGCTGGTGCCTTGCTGCGATCGCCGTGCCCTGCAAAGAAAAAACATGAGATGAAACACAAACCCAAGGCTTATTGTACCCACCAGCATAATATATGATAATCGGGTCATGGATGTTGATCTTCGCGTTGACGATCAAATGTGTGCGAAATTTATCGAGAATGTTCTCGCGAGTCGCTTCTTCGTCAAAAAGGCACACAAGATTGTCGGACGGGACTCCAAGCTCGTCCGTGAGATACTTGGCTATCTCTTGTGCATCTCCAACGCACCCCTCTAAATTGTGATGTGTGGGGGATTTATATTTGTTGATACCAATGACAAGCCCATAAAGGTTCGAGAAATCCGCTCCAGTCATATTAAATGGAGAGACGGGGAGTTCTGTTTCTGTCATCGGCGGGATTCCTAGGCTTATATTTCGTTGTTGAGGGTTGGGTAAAGGGTGTAGTACTGGGGATGTACTCCAGACCACGGATGTAGTTCAGAACTTCACCTGATCGCCGTCATGATCATCAACGATTGCCGCATTCGGGCAGTCACCCCGAAGGCCGAGGTCAACAAGCGCTCGAGTAAATAATATTAGGCTTTATGAGAACATTTTCGGCAATCACTAAACGCTTAATTTAAAATATAATTTGCTGGCCTAAACATTTGGTTATGTACAAACTGTCGCATAACCGGAACGAGATTCGGTCAACACATGAGTCTCGAAATCTAGCTGTATGTGCACATTTAGGGCATACCCAAATCCCAGCATCGGAAGTGTTAGCCTACTTGATTCTTATCACGAATAAAGGTACCATAAGCATAGGCAGTGGCTTCATTGGTATCACTCCTTCGCAGCACACGTTGACCAGTAAGCCAATACAGTAATTCAAAATACTTCAACTAAGTTACATCCTAGTGTCTCGTGCTGCGAGGATTCAAAACAGCTATCGGGTACACGTACGAACCATATGGCAAGGTCGCGTGGGTATAAGCGGCTCCGCCTGGGCGGGAGCTTCCGTGTTGATTCGGGTCCACTCCCTCTTGCTGGATCGTGCTCAGCTCGGATGGAGAGGTCGAGAAGTAGACCTTGAAATAGCCCAGATCTTTATCTAGATGATCATCGATGGTGAACTGCAATTGTGTTGCACCACTGCTGTCATAACCAATGCCTAGTTCGCCACGCCCGCGTAAGGGGGGTGGGACTCCACTTGAGCTGGGGGGCATGTAAATCGAGATGATGGAAAGATCACCTGCGTGCTTGGTTAGGGCTGCGGCAGCAATAAGGCCCAACACGTGCTTACTTGGGTCAAAGTAAAACGCATAAATGTAATAATTAGTCGTTTCTCGATTTCGAACGCGTATCCCAAACGAGGCGTGTTGGTCCGCGATTACTTGCGTTTCTCGATCAGAATGCAAAGTAATGGCGCTTCGATCAGGGCGTGGAACAAGAACACCAACTGTGTTCTGGTCTTCAGGTCCCAAGCCACGGAGACCTGATGTCTCGGCCAGTTCTACAACCTGAAGTTCGAAAGGTTCAGGTCGGTTTGAGGATATACTCGCTTGTCCAAGATGGTGATAGAACATTACAGCTTTGGTGAGCGCATCGACCACTAGGGAGATCGATGCGTTGCGCAGGTTGATTATTGAGCCAGTGTTGGTCTCTAGTCGCACGCCGTGTCCTAATGACCCAGATATAAGTAGTTTATGCTTCTGTCCAACTTGAACAGGCGCAATATAACTGGTCACTGGATAATGTGAACCCAAGCTATCGCTGAGTTCGGTTTGGAAGCGTGGGTCGTTCCAACTTGGAATAAAGTCTGATGATATCGCGACGGGTAACGCGGTGGGAGGAGTGCATAAAACAGCATAAGCATCTGAGCCAAGATTCAAGTCTCGTCCTGCATTAATAATTGTTTGGCTGTCGCTTGATCGTACCATCGGGAATAACCCGATATGCCTCTGCCTGCCGCCTGGGTAGTCATAAATCTTGAACATTGCTTTTTGGTGCACCCCAGCGAGCGAGCCGATTGGAAGAACATAAAGCCCAATTTGTCCAGGCTGATGAAGTTCTTCTATGGGGGCGATTGCGTGGTTGCGGTGGGGAAATGCCGGGGTAGCGAACACATATCGGGATCGGTGGTACCCTTCGCACTGTGGGGTTTGGGGGAACCGACCTTGACCAATGTCAGACATAATCTCCTTGATCCGAGAATATAGCCCGGTGTAGGTGAGGCTCCATATTACTCTATCTTCTTTGGCGTCTCCCAGGGCTTCGATGAGGGCCGAGGTAAATAATCCGCGTTTAGGCTGACCCGGCTGGGCGACATACTCGTAGGACTGTTCCTTCTCGTGGCATGAAGCAATAAGGACGTGAGAAGTGACACCTTGATATCGGAATGAGTAGGGGCTGGTTGATACCGCTCGCGAGTTATCCTCTTCTTTCTCTGGGTCTGTGGGTTTTAGCAACCCAGACCAGAGTTCACCGTCCTCCTTCGCGAATAAATCTTTGTTGAAGTTGAGCAAATCCTCCGGTAGTTGTCCTGTATTGCTATTTGCGATGTCCGACACAGCGCTATCACGGGAGCCACTTCCAGAATGACAACAATCAAGGAGTAGGGTCTGTTTATATAATTATTGGGGATGGTGAGTTGTACTGTGGGAATGCGCGGCTCGATTCAACTCACAATATGATTACTTTTCGATCGGGCAATTTCACCAAGGAGCGCTGATATAGTAATATCAGGAATGGGGGAAGCCCTTCCGTTGAGAGCATCATATGGATAGATGCATTCGGACCGCCGATCGCCAAGGGTGGGAACGTGTACTTGGAGTTGCGCACCATGTCCTGCCAACGCAAATCAGATTAAATACAACAGGAGAAGTAGGACGTACCAGCGAAATAGATCAAAATTGGGGCATCATATATGATCTTTTTGTTGGCAGCAAGGCCACGTAGACGTTGAATAATATTAATACGGGTGGCGTTAGTCCCCAGCAACATTTCGATTGAACCAGCAGATACGCCCAAGCCTATGAGGGCGCGTTGTAGCCGAGCCGCGTCATTCTCAGGAGCGACAAGGCCGTGACCGTTGACCGCTATTATTAGCGCGTAAGCAGGGAGGGCCCTAGGTGTAGACATTTCAGAGCCGGGGTTGGTTGGCCTCCAAGAGCCTCGGGAGCGTTTATTTATCGCTTGCGGGGATTGGTTGATCGCCGATTACAAAGCCAAAGGGAGTCGACTGGTGAAGTCCGAGTCACATCAAAGCTGTGGTTCTTTGTATCTGGGCGCTCATCAGCTCTCGATTCCCCAGGCACATTCGAGTTTGAGGTCTCATTGCAAGAAAAGGCGCGACCATCACGAGAAACTGTGCACATAACCTGTGTAAAACAGTATGGATGATCTTTTCACTCTTTTTTCAATCCGTCGTCCAAATAAACAATGGGCGAGTGAAAAAAGGGCTTGGGAGCGTGGAGTAGGGGAAGTGGAAAGTGAGTTCTTGAATCGAAGTGGCGGGAGGCTCTGCTGAGGCGCTCGTTGCTGCAAGCCACCAATGTGACTTTACAGGACCAATCCGCCGGAACAGTGCCGGACGCAAATCAGTTTACCACCGATCCGATACACGACCTCAAGAGATCATACTCGGTGTGTGGAACGAATGCCTTGACATCCACATAACTTGTATTTAGCAAACTCATAATTAGAAATGGCCCAACGCGTCACCCTCCGCAAACGTACTCCTTATAACACCAAGTCCAACCGCAGGAGAGTGGTCAAAACCCCTGGAGGAAGGCTCGTGTACCAACACTTGAAGAAGCTTGCGACCTCGCCCAAATGTGGTGACTGTGGCGTCGCTCTGCCGGGTGTGAGTCGTCTTATCCTGTTCAATATAATTAGACCATCGTTCCTGATTGATTTTCTACTTAGGTTCCCGCTCTACGCCCCCGCCAATACGCAGTCGTCTCAAAGCGTCGAAAGACGGTCCGAAGAGCATATGGCGGTAGCCGGTGCGGCGATTGTGTGAAGCAAAGGTGAGCTTATATGGCTGTCATGTCGTTTCTCTTGTTAAAGTATCTTATATAGAATCCTCCGCGCGTTCTTAATTGAGGAGGCAAAGATCGTGAAAAAGGTGATCAAGTCCCAGGAGAAGGCGGCGCCTCGCAAATAACTGCAATTATTACTTGTTGGTTTTTGTGTCATGTCCTGCCTCGCCCTCGTTATATGTAGTTGGCCTTTCATCTTCTCAAAAAACTCTTGAAGATATGTCGTTCTCACGATTGAAACAGACGGGTGAAAGATCATATCTAGTAGTGAGTTGAGCTGAGAGCTTCGGCGAATCAAAGCTGCGATTTCAGCGCATAGATTGTTCTTAGGCACATCTAACTGAAATAATTATATACGATCTAAGCGTCATCAACAGACTCATCGTTCCTCCCACTAGGTTTATTCGATTCTTCCTCATCCTCGTCGCTTTCTACTGCGATGCGTGGGCGTGGTCTCGGTCTGGCCCTCGGCTTCTCCCACCCGACGGGTTCTCGATCTTCACCCCCGGATGAAATACCACTGTTATCTGCGTTGCTCTCTGGAGTTTTTAGGGATTGCTTGGGTTTCGGACGAGGACGAGCTCTTGGTTTAGCGTTGGTTGGCGAGTCCTCAGGCGAACTATCATTCGCTGCTTCCGCCTTGCCAGCTTCTTCGTCACCGTCAACGTCAGCTGCTGCCTTGGACCTCTTGCCCATTCTTTTCTTGCCTCCCTCCCGCTGCTTTCGCTTCTTGGTCCCACGTTCAAGCATGGTGGCCGATGCATAAGCGCCTTGTCCTGCCTTGTTCGCCTTCTCCATAAGCTCCCTTTCTTTCGCAAAGAACGCATCATCATCTCCGAGCTCAGCGTCCGAGTCTTGAATGAGCTCTGCAGATTTGTATATTTGAACTTCTTTCTTCTTACGCTCCCGTTTATTTGATGAGCGCTCCTCCCTTGCAAGGCGCTTGGCTGCGCGCCTCTCTTCTCGCGCGGCTTTGCGTGCGGCCCGTCTCTCTTTAGATGCTTCGTCATTGGGAAGGAAGTCATCCTCGCCAGTGTCCGAAAGCCCAGCAGGATCTTCTTCTTCTGATGATTCAGCTCGTCTTCGTGTACGGCGTTTGGTCGTAAGGTGATCCTTGGCCTTTTTACCTTGAAGATCTATCGGATTGGCGAGGTACCGTTCGATAACCTTTTGCGAATTCTGAAGTTCAGACGGAATAATTGAGCGAGGGACGTGCCATTCAAGCTCAAGAGCGCCTGATTGCAGGTACATTAGTTATTATCATTGCGGTGTGGCCTCATAATATACCATCGTCTACGCAAGTGAAACCAACAAGCCGCATAAGTAGTTTCAGGGATTTATTGGACGTCGCAGCCTCCGCTTGCTGTTCGTCAATGTACGGGATTCCTACAGGCAATCGGATAATGTCACCATCATCATTAAATGCGGACTCACGATAGTCCTCGAATTTATCCATGGCTTCCTTGGAAGGTATTCTCCTTACGAGGGCAGCTTGACGAGCCGCCGCAGCCTCTTCATCTTCGTCACTACCTGGCTCCTCTACGGCATCTGTAGCCTCTACAATATCCTGTCTTTGTCTCCCAACACGTTTCAGAAGCTGGGCATTTTCAGCTATATAAATCCGGTTGACAAAAGACGGACTCACATCCACTACCCAATCGGTTAGTAGCTTGTTCTCTTCCTCGATCAGGCATGCCACAGCAATTCCAATTTGCTCTGTTGGATTGAAGCCCTGCTTAACCTTGACTTCAGCGCTGCCCGCAGGCCTCGACTTGGTTTTCACTTCCGGTTCATAACTTGAGTAGGCTTTCCACTGTCCACGGTTTTTCGGGTAGAAGGCCTGAAGTAAGTCAGTCGAGCGCCGTTGAGCTGAGAACTGGCAATAGGAAAGATAATAGAATGTGGATTGGTAGTTTGGGCGTCGCGCATTGCACGGCGAGCTGAAACGGGGTAAGTGATATGACAACCCACCTCGACTATCAATAAGGGATGTTCCTTTGCACTTTTGAAGAACTTGCGCAATATAAAGTTGATCAATTGTATCAAGTCTTTGTGCGGCTGGTCCTTTGGAAGCGATGATTGCACATTGAGAATTGACTGGAAAAGCCCAAGTGCAGAGACCTATTGAATCAGCTACTAGTCAATAGGGGTGATAAGCGTTGAGATACGACGAGATGTACCTTGAAAAAGAACCCTTCCGCCTTGGCCTTGATCGCTTGTCGGTGCAGCAAGCTCACAATCCTTCTCATCTGCTCCGATGAGGTGAACTCCCGCCAACGGCCCAAATAGACGAGGCAGGCGTGCGCGATATCTTCTTGAGCGAATTTCTAGTGTAATCTACCGCATGAGATAAGACAAAATAACGAAACGAATAGCGCTTACAGCCTCATATTTCTCAAATACGAACATCTGCTCTTGCATAAGGTCATCTGCAGCCGCCTTGTCATCTGCAGCATCTTCGTCACTTTGCACATCAACAATGCCCTCTTCCTCGGTTATTCCTTTTGCTATCGCACGGAAACCTGTGTAAGTAAATGTATATGCGCAACAAGTAATTCCATTACCCTTTTTTGCTCGAGCTTTCTTCTTTCGTTTGCGAATGTATATCTCGCCTTGCGAGTGCGCCCATTTTTCAAGCATTCGTAGTAGCACGTACGCAAGATGCACAGCAGAGTCCAAATAGCTGATCAACCCTTATCAGTCCCCAAGGATAATCCATGCAAATTTTAAAAAGCTCACGCTATGCTTTGGTCTTTATAAGCTCGCAATCCTTCAAGGGCAATGTCCAGAGCCTCTCCATTATAGTAAATATTGTGTTGTAAAGTTTCCGCTGCTTCTTGAACGTCCTCATCTGGGTCTTGAGCCATAAACATGATAAGATTAAGCTGCCGTGCGTCAGTGGGCTTCGAAGCGCCAACATGGACTAGGCGACTTACTAGCTGAGTGAGACAATCCATTCCAGCATGAAACTCGACCCATAACTTTGGCTATTACCTAGGCGTAAGCAGCTGACTCGGGTTCATCCTAGTTGATAACTTACTTTCTCCTCCATCGCCGCGCGCATGCGCCTCAAAACCCATGGAGCCCATCCATGCTCCACCACTTCACTAACATATCCAAAAGACCATATATCTTTACTCGATGTAAACAGCTGCCGGATCAAACCAAACTGTGATACACACCTTGATTAGCGGAAAATAGTGCATGTTGCTTGCGCTCCTGCTCTTGCTGCGCGCGTACAGCCAGAAAAAATTCAAGGAACCATTTAGTAAGAAAGAGTAAACGGAGGTTGTCCTTTTCTGTATATTTCGGACGCTCAGATCTAATGTCTTTGAGTACGGATGACATAAAGGCTGCCGTACCACCATGTTAGTCAATAGATTGTAGGGCATTTGTCAAAGAAACGGCGGCTCACTGTTGAAGCAAGATTCAATAAACTTTCCGGCAAACATTGCGAGCGCGCTGAGGGCATCCGAACTGAGAGGATTGAAAACTCCGACTTCATCCGCACGAACTGTCTTTTTAGCCCGCTTCTTCTTGACCATATCGATCATTTGGGAAGGATCAGCAGTAATGGCTTCCTGTCGATGCAGTACGTATTGTTCTTTATCCTGCAAACCAATGAGTTACAGTTCGAAAGATGCAAATGTATGTGAGGGACGTACCGTTTTAAGCGTAATAGTCGTTCCAAATCGACTATGCCGCGTTGGCGCGCCACGCTTGTTAATTTGCCGCTGCCTCTTTTCATGCTCCAGCAGAGCCTTGAGCTGTTCGTCTTCGCCATCCCCTAGCATCCCACCACCTGCGATATTCTTCGCCGCCTTGGCCTTTTCTCTAATCCTAACTACATCCTGCACTCCAACGCCCCGCACAATCAAATACGAAATCTCCAATAAAATCGCACTGAACTCAGAAAATTCCGGTGCGTCGGCATTTGACGCGCAAGTGAGGAAGAGTTCGAGCAGACCGGTATCACGGAGTGAGACCAAGAGTCGGGATTGAAGCGAGGAAAGCGAAGTAGAAGAGGAGGACAAGGAGGAGGATGCACGAGGAGGATCCTTAAGTAGGAGCATGTTGCGGAAGATGTACAACACAAGAGAGATAACCTGACTATCTCTTTCTGTACGAGACCTAGACCGCGATTCAATACTATATAATTAATCTGGTAGAATGATACACTTGCCGTTTGTCCTTGGCAATACAAGGTATAATGATATTTTGAAGCGCTTTAAGCGCCTCGGGGCGAGCGAGAGCTTCTTTATAATGTAGTTGCGCGAGTAGTAGCGTAGCATAATCCGTTTTTTCGTCAAGTTGTTCATCGAGTTCTTTAAGCTCCTCCGCAATATCAATCGGCCAAGTCATGGCAGCAATCACATCCGCTGTTAGACAGTAAGCTCAGTGCAAACCTACCACTTAAGTCCTTGGACAGACTCACCACAAGCCACTGCTCGTTTATCACCTACAGTACCACCTTCCGCCGTCTCGATCAATATGGGTACCAGATCATTCATAAGTACTCTTGTTTCCCAAAACACACGCGCAACAGTGCGCTCATCATCCGTGTCATCCTTGCGCCATAGTTTTTTAAGATCACGCAGACAACCAAGGCAATCGTCGCCAGGAACATAACGCGTCACGCCAGTGTTAGGATCGGTTTCCACTCCTCCAAGAGCCGCAACTGTTGAGTGGACGATAGGAGAAAGGATGTCTCGTCTAGTAGGCTCCTTGATTACTTCCGGCTGCTCGTTCGCGGATGACTCATTTTCGGAGGAGACAATATCAACAACATCTGAACCTTGGTCCGATGACATGGTGTGGATGAGCGCGTTTGGAAAGTGTAATCACGTGAGCTAGCTCCGATCTTACCTCTTCTCAGCTAGAACGGCAAATTCTCCACAAGGCCCCAACAGGAATTTAACTATGAACCCTCCAGAGGTCCCCATCTGCTGGAGAACACTTCTCCTAGGACCATCAGAGATTCCTAGGGAACTATGGAGCTCACTAGAGATACTTTACGTTCCTAGGAGGCCCGCAGACTTGATGACTTTTTTGAGTTGACTCTTAGCCTATCCCCTCATCACAATGGCCTTCGACGATAGTACCCACCCCCAGCATGACACGAGCCATACAACCTCGCAAACAAATTTAACTCTATTTCCACTCACCAAACAAACCTAGAAAATACTTACAAGTCCTACGCAGAACCAGATGCCCAAATTCCGCAAATGTCAGCTCCCCACGATGATTGAAGTGAGAGTAACGCACAAGTTGGTTCGGTTTGTGATGTGCCAGTGCGTGCTGGAACAACGGGGTCGGCCCTGGGCGTAGTCTGAAGGCTGCAGATACATGCGCTTAATGGCATTTTTCCCACCACTCTCCATGGGCGTGCCTAGCGCCGCGACACCCTCTACAGTATAAATGCATGAACTTCAACACCGTCTGCAGCCCTCCGTACTCGCGATTACGACAGGCTCGGACGGCTCACCCATCAAGGCGTTTCAAACTATCCCAGATACGCCATGTCTTCCGTCGCCTCTGCAATCGCAGACGAAAAACCCGCTGGTCCCAAAATATCAACGCTTGACCAGCTCAGTCCCTTGCAAAAGAAAGTATTAGTTGCTTTATTTTGTCTTGGACAGTTCTTGGAAATCCTGAACACGTCTGCTATACTTCCTGCGCTCCCCGCTATTTCTCAAGCAGTTGGTTTCACTGAGAGCAATTCTGTCTGGATATTTGCTGCGTATCAAGCAACGTTTGCATCGTTCCTCCTTATCGTAGGCGTTGTGCTCTTCTCTACCGCGAGTTGTTTACCAATTTTCACAGAGCGGCCGTATTTCTGATATATACGGACCAAAGCCTGTGTTTGTGCTTGGATCGCTGCTTTTTGGAGGCGGTTGTCTAGGAGCGGGTTTCCTCAGTGATCACATTGGGTTGATTATTTTGCGAGCTATACAGGGGATTGGTGCTGCACATACAATCCCCTCCTCCCTCAGAATGATAATCCAAATGATGCCGGAACCAAAGGAGCAGCAGTGGGCCATTGGGTTATTTGGAGTTGCTGGAGCTATCGCAAACGGTATGCGTATTTTAGGGCGGGTATGCTCATCTGAACGAACCCACTGATACGGAATCTCAGTCATCGGGACTATACTTGGTTCCCTCATGGTTCAGTTTGCTTCTTGGAGATGGATTTGTTGGGTTATTGCAATGGTGGCACTTCCTGCTGCCATCGGGTGTATTTTTCTCATTCCCGCAACGACGCGCCGTAAAGGTGCCAAAATATCGCAGTTGGACGCGCTTGGCGTATCCACCCTCATTGGTATGTTTTTGTATGTGAACCTAAAAATGTACCAACACCATTCGCCTAGTCGCGATTGTTTTATTTGTGTATGCGCTCACTACAGGCCCAATATCCGGCTGGAAATCAGGTGGCACGCTAGCGCCCCTTTTCCTGTCTCTAGCGCTCTTTGTTGTTTTTTTCTTCTGGGAATCTCAAATCGACGAGGAGAACGCCGCTCTGTAAGTGCTTCGAGGTTTATTCGATTGACTGACGTTTGCGCTCATAGCCCGCCAAAGCTCTGGTCGTACCCCAACTTTGCCGTCTTGATCGCCACGGGGTTTGTGACATCAGGCTGGTACATACAGATGTACATGACATTTGCACCATATTGGCAAAACGACTTGCACTGGCCACCCGCCATCATCGGCGTCAAATTGTGAGCAACCGAATACACGAGTTACTCACAAGCTAAAACGCGGCCTCGATTTCCAAGTCTACCCCTCGGCCTGATTTCCTGTCCCATCTTTTTTAGTGGTGGACGACTCGCAGCGCTCGGTCGACCCAAGTTTTTGATTATTACCGGCCTGGTTGTTATCCTTTTTGGAACTTTTCTGCTCCCGTTTTCAGCTCGTCCCCACGACAAGTACTGGCCCATTGCGTTCCCTGGACTCGTAATCGCAAGCGCAGGAGCCGCATCCGTATTTATACTCACCAAGTAAGCATCCACACCTATCCACAGAGACATGCACTCAATCAGCCGCTAGTATTTTCATTTTCCGAGTTACACCTCCTGAAAAGTCTGGTACAGTCGGCGCCGTGTTTAACGCCTCGTTGCAGCTGGGCAAGGCGATCGTCAACACTGCCACGACCTGTGTTCAGACTTTTGTCGATCAGCGGATTGAACGTGATGGGACATTTGATGGGTCTTATTTTCAAGGTCGGGCTGCTGCGCTTTGGTTCTTTATTGGGTGGATCGCACTGGGAACTATGGGTGTGTTTATGTTTTATAAGCAGGATCAAGAGGTCAATAAGGATGTGGAGAGCAAGAGCGAACCCGAGGCAGGTGCAGGACAATTTGCAGAGAAGCACTAAGTCGATGTCTGTGATTGGGTATGACTGTAGAATTAGATTGATGACATGCATGGGCGCATACAAACTCCAGGTACCGATTTATTTGGTGATTGTATGTTGGTGTGTAATCGTCACCCTGCTAAGAGTTCCTCGGCTCTGTGTATACGTACGCCTAATATATCGTGCCGGCGACTTTTGATGTACATGCACCAGTGGTGCCTCGCCAAATGGGAACCTTGGGCACCAGTTGATAAAGTAACAGCGCCAAAGGGCCCACTCAAAAACCTGGCCCAAAGGCAAATAGGGCGCATACATAGCACTCGACTGCGGCTAACCACGGCTCATGGTTCTCCCGCACTGAACCACCAAGGACTCACGCTACGCTGGCTAATAGTTTACACTACCGTGGGCTGAAAAAGTAGCGTGTGTAAATTTGAAAAGTAAATTTAGCGTTTGTGTCACGTGCACGATCACCATCACGGTGATCTTCTCGAGGAGATCGATCTTTTTGTAAATTTTCATTTCTCACCACTGTATACGGTATACACGCCTCGGTCGAACGCAAAAATTGAAGGGTGGGTGCGTTTATGATTGTGTTGTTTCCTGCGCATGTGTGCGTGATGTCAATGATAATCCTAGTTATGCTGATTGTCCTCTGGGACAATGAAAGACACAATCACATATCCTCTGATTCCTTGTTTGCCCGCGCATTGCACGTCCCAAACGACGAGCGCTAACACACTAGCCAGCCTGCAATTCGACGGACCTTGCAGGCATGGAAAAGTGACGCCCGGTGAGTTGAGCGCATTTAGTAGTATATGATGTGTCTTGATTTCTGTTGTCTGATTGTCCGTTTGGACGTGATACGCACAACGTTGCATTCCCTCTGACTTGACTCGTCACACGACCCACGCAGTTCGCTCTATTCAGTCATCTGACGAGGTTCTCCAATAGATGTATTCGTCGGAGGTGGTGAGCCGTGTTCGGGTACTTGAACTTGAACTTTGCACTCGTGACCACGTGTATGCTCTGCATTGCCGATGAGCGCGTTGGGTAAGTTTGAATTCGATTGACACTTTTGTGATGTTCGAAAAGCTCTAGGATTACCTTGACTTTCCATGAAACCATTTTATTCAATTCTGACGCTGATCTTGACTTGGTTAGACACGGTGCTGACGCGTGCGTGCTTTACAGGTTTGCTGGGTAAGTTGGGTTCCGATATGGGTTGAAGGATGTAACTTTTTGAGATTTCTGGTTGAAGTTTCTCACACTGTGAACCTTGCTTGTTTACCCTATCTCTGAGCTTGTCCTATTGCTCTTGCTGACTGGACGCTGACACGAGGCTGGCAGGAACCGGCGGTAAATGACAAGCGCTGGCTGTGCACAAACACGTGTGCGGGAGAGGAATCGCCGAATTCGTTTGCATGGCCGGGCGAGGACCGGAGATTGGACTTGGGGGGCCGAGGAGGCACCCCGAAATCAAGGTTACGCAAGTGTACGTGGGCATGGGGTGGTGTGTACAGGAATCGGGGGTATGTACAAGGGCGAGAGTGTCTGTAGCAAGTCAAGTGTCTATAAATAGCACTGTTAGATTTCCCAAATGCGGCGCAGTTTCCATTCGTGTTCGTCGACGGTGGCGACCCACCAACGCTGCATCCCTGATTCGACAAACGTGCCGTTTAGGGTGTATCCGGCGCCTTGTTCGAGGAGCTGGGGCGTGTCGGTGGGGGGTGGGACAGGGACCGGGCCATAGTCGACGCGGGCGATAAAGTATTTGCCGGTGAGAAGGAGCGGGATCCAGAGGGGATCGTCCTTCCACATGAGGTGATAGGGAAACGGAGGCAGGTCCAAAGGGGCAGTGGCCGTGTTGGGAGCAAGCGCCGAGGGTGTGTCGAGCGGGGGAAAGGCGAACCATTCGGGACGCATTTCGTCGGACCTGAGAGATGGTTAGCAGAATCACGGGAATGTGTAATGCCTACTCGGTGGGATCACGGAGCCAGGACGTGGCTCTGAATACGGTGATATGGTGGGCGTGGGCGTGGCCTTGGCCGACAAAGAAGAGCAGGCCACATGGCTCGAGGGGGGCGGATATGTTTGCCTCTTCCTGTGTTGTGAGCGTGGAAGTGCTGGGTGGATGCGTACCTCGAGTTCGCGCAGGGCGGCGGATTCGACGGATTCATCAGGGTCGACCTTGCCGCCAAAGCCATTGTACATGCCGTGGCCAAAGCCGCGTTTCTTCCATCCGAGGAGGACCTAGCAACGGTGAGACGCGTGAGAGCGTGAAGACGCTGCGGACCTTGTTGCCACGGGGGTCGATGATAAAGGCGTTGGTGTAGCGCTGGGGGGTCAGCGTGGACCGTGGGAAGTAACGCGTACCTTGACGGCGTGGAATGGGCGCCAGGCGTCGTAGGCGGGGGCAGCGCCGGCGGCGACGTGGGCGTGGGGACAGGGGGGGATGCCAGGGGCCATGGTGGCGGGTGGCGGCTGAGTCAGCGGGTTGTTGTGGTGGCAGTGCACAAGCGCCGGAGCGAGCGTAAAAGGTAGCTCGAGTGGATGGGGCCCACCGCCATGCACCCCCTGCGCCGTGCCGAGCCGCTTGCCGACGGACGGACGTCGCTGCTCGTCGCCCGGCGGTCGCTCAAGGACAAGGTCGGCGCGCAGCTCAAGCGCCTGCTGCAGCGGGCCAAGTCGATCACCGCGCCCGACCATCCGCACGACATTGCGCACCGACGCACCGTGTCGGACACGGGCATTGCCGCTAAGCGCCCGCCCGCGCTGGTGCTGACGACATGGCAGTCGACGCCGGTCGTCGAGGAGATCCAGTCGCCGGAGCAGCAGCCGTATCTGCGCGATCCAACCCCGACGACACAGAACAGCACAAGTCTCTTTGCCGCCGACGACATCTCCTCGTCGGGCACCTGCGACCCCGCAGAGGACGCCCCCGACAACCCCGCTTATGTCAACCCCAGTGCCCCGCTCGACCCCGACACACACCTCGAGCCCGTCATCCCCGAGGCCCTTGTCCGCGGCACGCCCCTCCTCAAGGTCACCCCCAAAAAGGTATGGCCCCCGTCTCCCCTGGCCATGCTGACTCGCTCCAGACTCGCCAAAAGTTCTTCAGGCTCGACGCTGATCAGGGGCTCGTCACTTGGCAGAGCGAAAAGGCCGGCATCAGTGAGTCCTTTTTGCCACCCCGCTTCCCCAAACAATCCTTCTCCGTTTCATATTCCCCAAATTAACCTTTGCCCAGTTTACATCGAGAACATCAAGGAGATTCGCATCGGCGACGCTGCCAGGTACTATCGCGAGCAGCTCAAGATTTCCCCAGACCGCGAGGGCTGCTGGATGTCCATTGTCTATACATCGGGTGCGTCCCCCGTCTCGTGTCTTCCCAGCTAACCCCCCGCAGACAACAAGTACAAGCTCCTCCATGTCGTCGCCTATTCCCGCGAGACCATGCTCCTCTGGTACCGCACCATCACCTCTCTCCGCGCCCTCCGCCGCAACGTCATGTGTGGCCTTGTTTCCCCCGCCAGGATGTGGGAACGCCACTATTGGCGCGGTGCAGACATGAGTCGCGACGACCGCCTCGAAATCGACGAAATCGAGCGTCTCTGTCGTCGCCTCAACGTCACCATTGAGCGGCGTGTCCTCGCCGAGCGCTTCAAGGTTTGTCCCAACTCGTCTACTCCACCTGCTAACACTCGCCTAGAATGCCGACAAGGGCAACAAGGGCTATCTCGACTTTTCCGACTTTAGGAACTTTGTCAAGACCCTCCACGCCCGCCCCGAAATCAAGCGCCTCTGGAACCGCTTGAGGCGCGATGGGCTCTTTGACCTCGAGGTCTTTGCCACATTTTTGAAGGAGGAGCAGGGGGTGAGCAACATCACTTGGCTCGTGCCTCGCTGACCCCGCCTAGGTCCATTTATCCCGCGAAGAGGTTGAGCGCATATTCATCAAGAATGCCACTGGTGGGCTTGTCACTTTGCCTGGCGCCGACTCGGCCGCATCCACTCCCGCCCTTGCATCTACGTCCACCCCGCCGGGAGCACGTCTTGCTTCGCGTGTCCGTTCCAACACGTCCCCACCCAGCTCCCGTCCCTCGAGCCCCACCCCTCCCCGACGCAGTGCGAGCTTCAAGACCAAGACACGTTCTCGATCAAGGTCTCATTCACGCTCGGGCGCACTGGCCAATTCGACCGCCAATGCACTGGCTAAATTGGTTCCTGGCGGGCTCGGAAACAAGCCCGTACACACGGCAGCTGGGCCTGGATCCCCGGTAATATGCTCGTACCCCGAGAAACACTCGGTCGCAGCTGGAATCGCGCCCTCGACAGCCCTCGGCATGCCTGCCCCACTGCACTTTACCCTCGACGATTTCAGCGCATTTTTGCTCTCGGCTGATAATGCTGCCTTTGGCGACGATCGACACGATATGACCAGGCCATTGTCCGAATACTACATTTCTTCATCCCACAATACCTATTTGGTCGGACACCAGCTCGTTGGCGAGAGTACGATCGAGGGGTACATTCGTGCGCTGAGCTCGGGGTGTCGGAGCGTCGAGGTCGATATTTGGGATGGCGAACGCGAGCCGGTCATTACCCATGGTCGAACCCTCACTGGAAGTGTCCCCCTTCGACACGTCGCACATGCAATAGCCAAGTATGCATTTGTCGCCTCTCCCTATCCAGTGATTATTTCGGCCGAGATGCATGCTGGGATTGAGCAGCAGAGTATGGTTGCTGCTATTTTTAAAGAGGCGTTTGGGGCGGCCCTTGTTACTGCCCCGTTGGACGGAAGTGGGTGGGGTGGGCCTGGAGATATCGAGGAATTGGAGGTGCTGCCGAGTCCCGAGATGCTCAAGGGCCGAGTACTGGTCAAGTTCAAGAATGCCCTACTGAGCGAGGTCGAAGTCGAAGTCGAAGACGAGGTTGAAGAAGAAACAGATAGCGCCACGACTGACACTGAAAGTCTGAGGGGTGGGTCAAGTGGGTGTATACATGGCTCGTGTGCTGATTTCTTAGCGGCAGACTTGGGCCGCGCCATGTCGCTTGCCAAGCGCGTGAGACGGAGTTTTAGAGCGCCTACACGACCTCAATTGAGTGACTTTTCACCACCAATGACCCCTTCCAATACGTTTATGCTCGACCCGATATCGGCTGCGCTCGCTCCTCCCACGTCCAGCTCGAATCTGACTAGTCTACCTTCGCCCACCTCTCCGCCACGCAAAAAGCAACGCGCATATTCTAACCGCTCTGACCACCCCGAACGTCCCAAACTGAAAATGTCGCGCTCGTTGGCAGATTTGCTCATTTACACGGTCGGAGTCAAGTTTCGGGGGCTGAACAAGAAGGAACGCTACCCCGTTGAACAAATGTTTAGTCTGTCTGAAAAGACGGCTAACAAGCTTGTTAAAGAGAATGGGATGGGCTTGGTTAAGCATTGTCGGACCAACTTGGTGAGGCTGTATCCGAATGGGACGAGGGTTTCGTCGACGAATTATGAGCCGTTGAGGTATTGGGCTGCGGGTGTGCAGCTTGTTGCGATTAATTGGCAGACGATTGGTGGGTCATTTAGCTGACTTGAACGAATACTGACTTTTTCTAGATCTTGGAAATATGATGAACCAGTCGATGTTTCAGAGAAACGGACGGGCGGGGTACTTGTTGAAACCGCTAGTGCTGCGCGATAAAGAAAAGAAGGAAACGCTTGTCCGTCGTACGGAGCATGTGTTGGAGATTACGGTGGGTCAACTCGTGAGGTTTGTATTGTGCTCATTGGGTTGTAGATTATTTCGGCGCAGCAGATTCCTCGAAGGCGGGACGAAAATGGGCGAGATATTATGAAGGATTCGGTTGTGGATCCACTGGTAGAGGTATCGTTGCACGTACCCGACTGGCCCACTGCACCCGTCCAAGATCCACGTACCTCGGGTGAAAAACGGAGCGAGGGAGCCAAGAGCGTAGATAGGCGCACGTACCGCACGACAGCAATCAAGAAGAATGGGTTTAACCCTGTTTGGGAAGAGTCGGTCTCGATTCCGTTTACGTGCGTTGGGGACATGTGGGATTTGATTTTTGTGCGGTTTGCGGTGCTTGATGATGGAGACGACGATGAGCCACTTGCTGTATACTGTGCATCGTTGGGAAGCTTGAGACGAGGTGAGTTGAAATTGTACAGTTTGAGACGGGTCTGATGGATACATGCAGGATACCGGCACCTTCCATTGCACGATTTGCAGTTTTCGCAATATTTATTCTCGACGCTCTTTGTGCATATATCGCTTCGTGATGTATAACCTTGCCTGCTTTTTGGGACTTACGCGCATACACGTATTTATTTCGTTGGATACCTGTCTCTTGCTCTTTTTTTCTTTTTTTTGTTTTGTTTTTGTAGAGTTGTATACGCTGTCGAATGATAATTTGCTGTTTTTCGTTTATTTGTTGGGTGGGGCTGGAGTAGTTGATGCGAGATGGATGAAATGGGATTTTGGCACGTCTGGTTGTTGGGTTATAGAGTACTAGTTCCGGTACACTGCCCACTATAAATGCTGCAAACGCGGGGGATACTTGTGCGGAAATGTTCGATTATCAAGGCAAAGAATGATAGTTTGGCATATTAGTGAACGTAAGCTTTTATATGCGCATATATAGGAATACAGTATTGGACAAAACCACTCTCTTGGGGCCCGGAATACCCTCAAAGTCTATCAGAATGTCAGGCTCCCACCTTGCTTAGATAAAGAGCACCGGGGAGCTTAATGGAATTTGGTTTCTGAGGATAAAACCTCTCACACACTCTAGATCTCTTGTGATTGTAACCCACATATCTCTGAGTTTCAATTGAATTTTTTTACAATGGTGCTTGATCTGTAGCCCTGATGTCAGGCTTTCAAATGGTGGACATAGACTCGGACAGGTCTTGTAATTAGATGGATATGGTCATTTCAGTTTGGGAAAACAATTTCTGAAAGCGGTTTTGTTTAATACTGTAGTTGACTACAGCGCACGAGTCATGATCATGTTGTATCGCTGCGGCTGTGGAAGAGACGTACACCGAAATAGCGCTTTAGGGCTGCGCGGAATGATGAGGCACGGTAATAGATATTCTATCGTACCACCCGCGTGCGGTATTGGTAGTTGAAAGAATCTGTCGCATGCATGTACAGGTTAGGCGGCAGCCAAAATGGACAGGTTCGACCCATGGCCGGTGAGTGAATAATTGAATTTTGCCACCCAATTTACCTGTGCGTGCATAGGCGGCAGGCATGCAAGACTTGGGCTTTGTTTAATTTCCCGTGTGATGCGTGATAATGATGAGCCGCTCGTTGTTCGTTGTTTGAAAAGTTTATTTTGGTTGAATCTCAAAAGCGCTCTGCGCTGGCATCCATGGATATGATGCTCTTTGTTGTGTGATATCAATATCGCCCACATCTACCCAAATAGACCCTTTAATACTGCCCAGAACTTTGAGCGGCAGCGAAACTCTAGTACCCTTCTGACACTTGCGCGCGTCTGATAGGCTCGCGAACGCTCATTTTGGTCACAAAGGCTTCAACGGCGAATCCTTGACACTTTTTGGGATCCCACAAATTCCCAACTTCGAGTTCACCCCGAGTCATGAGAGGGCGACAGTAGGGGTCTTTGTTCTCACGACTTTGTAGCAAATACGTGTGATTAATGTCGTGTCGGTTTATCTTGGGTCAGGTCTGTGGCTGGTAATTTTACCGAGCCGGGCCGAGGTAGTTCCATGGCGCCTACAGTATTGCTGATGGTATTCTCGAGTGCCTAACACGACTCTCAAAAAAACAACATTACGCAGCGCGAAATAATGATAATTTGCACTCTAGAGGTCGTTGGTTTATAGTTGGATGCCTTACGGAAAGGTCCAGACAGCCGGGGAAACGGCTCCCGCACTGGTGGAAAATTTACTAAATTCAGCCTAGTGGGCCGTCCTTCCTCCCGGCTAGAGTTCATGTGACATGTTCCGCTGTAATCCTATGGTGACCTGCCGTTGACTCACCAACGACTCTGCACTCGTTTGCTCTGGCTAAAGCCGCTTGGCGTGGCGGGGCGACATATTCAAGATTCCAACACGAGCAGATTGCAATATGACAGTATTCAACTCCTCAGGGCTGAGTGATATTAACCTAGGTGGTCCCGATAAATCAACTGGCTGGGATGTTTAAATGTACAGTAAACATTATTTTTATTAATTTAATTTAGCACCGCCACTGTACCTTCTTCTGCAAATTTGAAAAAAGTGCTCTGGCCCGCTCGCCTTTGAACACCCACGAATCTGGTTGATTGGCACCGGGTTGTTCCACAATGTGATCGATCGCGACGAGAGCGTAACTGAATCCTGAACCATTTGGAATGATTGCCACAAGCACCGGATTGCTCGAGCTCGAGCGCTCGTCAATATATAAAAGCCAGCTTCCAATCGAGCTGAATCCCCATCCCGCCTTTACAACTGCTTTCGCCAGAACAGCGACAGCAAATCCTAGTTCTCTTGTCTTATATATCTGTGCTACCCTATACGATCTTTACGTTTCTTAATCTCCTTGTGTAGTTTGCCTGGAGCTCTACGATGTTCAAGTATCTGAAAGCAGTTGTCAAGGCGTGGAAAAAAGCGGCCGCGTTCAAGGCCGAACTGGTGCCGGCACCAGCAGAGCTCGTCAACGAAGAATGTGAGCCGAGGTATCCCAATGTTCGAATCAGCAGACAAATGGCAAGTGCTAATTTTGACCCCAGCTTGCCAATCAGATCGCTAATTAATTCAAGCGTCATAGTCCATACACCAGATAATATCGTACTTGGTAGAGCGTGGCTGTCAAGACTTAACCCCAGAGCTAGACCTTACTAGTCGCGACATCTCCAGCGAGAGCCATTTCCCCGGTAGATTTAGCCAGGTATACCCCGCGCGATTGACTAATGGTACGAAGATTGCGATCAAGGCCTTGATCACAGGTCCTTGTAGGGCCGCGCAACTTGATGTTAGTCGACTGCGATTATGCTTTACACACGTGCACGTTTTCTTACCGAGAAATTATTAGCGGGCTGCTCAAGAGCTTCATACATGGAACAAATGCAAAGATCGCAATGTGATTGCTCTATTAGGGCTGGCTGAATTCCAGGGTCAAATTGTGATGATCTTCCCTTGGATGGAGAATGGGAACCTATCCAAATACCTCGAATCGAAGCTTAAAAGCGCTCAAAATGTGGACCGCTGTCGAATGGTGCGGGCGCTCTCATCCATCCAGATCTGGCATGACAAATGTTGAAACCTCTTCCGCATGGCTAGTGTACCCAGATCAGCAAAGGGCTAGCGTACTTGCATAAACACGATGTTGTGAGTGACACTCAAAATCTGAGCCTCTCAATGTGCTAACCTGCATTGCAGGTTCATGGCGACTTGAATGGAGTAGGTGTTTCAGATGCTAGTACATTTTATAGCTCTAACTATAATATATGCAGCGCAACGTGCTTATTTCAGACGATGGTACCCCTGTGCTGGCGGATTTCGGCAACTCCATCATGGTAGAATCTAGCTTGGAACTTACACGGAGCTCAAGGTCAGCGTTTTCGAGGCGCTGGGCGGTAAGTAAATATGTTGAGCATGATAGACTCCCCAGACATATACGTGCACCCTGCAGGCCCCCGAGATTCTTAAGATCTCACTCACGCAAAGTAAACCAGCTGACGTATATGCGCTCGGTATGGTGAGTATTCCGGGTGCTGAATATGGTAGATTTAAGTTATTTATTCTTTCAATAGGTAATACTAGTAAGTGTTTGTCTCGGAGCTACTTTACCGAACACCATTGATCTGTCCCGGGAATCAGGAGGTGCTGACTGGTGAATTTCCATTTTATGGGAGGAATGATTCCCAGATTGGTGATCTCGTTGAACAAGGAAAACATCCCGAACGACCCGAAGCCCACATACCGACTGGCAGCCCCGACGGCGGCAATTTATGGAGGTTACTCAAGGCTTGCTGGAGGTTCAAGCCAGAGAAGCGCCCAAGCGCAGTTACTATTGCAAAACTCGTGGGTGATGTGTTTGTATCAGAGATCCAGCTGATAGTGGATATGCGAGTTAGATGGGATCGATGACAGATATTGGATTGTACCCGCCTCACTCTAACATCGATGAGGGGTTGGCCATTTTAATCAATTGGGTAATCTAAACAAGTTGGGCTTATGTGTGGATATGTGCTGCGTTCGGGTGTATGTAGCAGTTCTTGGCGGGCTGGTACCCCCCTTTTGGAATACCATGCAGCTGGGTCGACCCATATGTAATGTCTAAAGAGGTGATACAGACGACAAAGAGGGACCACCTCGGGACGACTCGGCGTCTGGAATGTCAATTGTCGATACCGTAGCACTCAGGCTTGAAATTAGTCGCCTATCGGGGTCGCATAACTGGATGGCTTCTTGTATCATACCCAGGGCTCCGAGATAGTGCGAAGTTATTAATATTGGGTTGGAAGAAATGACGGTTGCCTAATATTGAAAATGACGCACTTGATCGCTTGCAGAAGCCTTTGTGGACGCAGAATCAAAGTGAAATTGCTGGTGAGAATTAGAAGCTTGGACCGCGTCAGCAAGCACGTTCGATTTTTGAGAACTCGTCTCTGATGCACTCTGGAACTACCTAGTATTTTCTAGAGATATTCTGAGAAGTATTCACAAACTTTGTCTAGAACGCACGCAGTGCGGTGCTAGATCAGGTGGGTGGTAAATCTGTATACGCACATTCAAAGACATCCCGAGCTCTGCCTGGAAGTCGGAGCAATTTCACCTAGCCCCTAAGCGAGCGAGGTCGGAATCGATGGAAGCGAACAAACAGGTCCAAGAACCACAGATTGCGTGCATCGGAGGCAAAGAACTGAATCCGTACTCGCCCGATAAGGTGTGAATGATGACCAAGGTGGCAGTTGACAGACCGCAACCGGGATTTCCCGTTGGGTCTGAATGGCATCGTCGAGGCTATTGAGATTTTTGGCTTGGCTTGGGGATATTTATATCCTGCAAGTCGGAATATGGGCTCCGCGAGCGCTATCGAGCCTCGTGGGCCATTGTGCGGTAGATCTAGATCAACATGTGGTGATAGCAAGTCAAGAGGTGATGCATTTCCGAGACAAGGTCGGGCAAGTCGGACGACGTTAGAGGGATATTCCGGAGGTAAAGAGAAAGATCATACGAGACAAGAGCTGGGCAAGGCTTGGGAGGGCGCGGGGACCCCACGTGGGGAAGGGCGCGTCCGGTCCACCCCGAAGAGAGACACGTGCGGGGGTGTGCCGGTCACACGGCATATTAGCGCCGCCATCAGAGCTAGCCCAATTTGAGCCCAATTTGATCTTTGGACTTGCATATAACCCTTGCTACAACCTAGCATACCGCATTCCGAGCCCACTACCCACGATGACTGCTGAAGATACTGTTCACGACGTCCATGAGGTTGCCCCCCGCATGAAGGGCACCGACGGCCGCCCAAAGCCCCATGTCGGACCCACATTCGACGACTACAAGGCACTCCACGCAAAGACCATTGGCGATGGATCGGACGAATGGTGGGCAAAGGTAGGCCATTCGACAATCTTTGAACTGTTGATTGACTTGGTTAGACGGCGCGCGAAACGCTCTACTGGCACCGTCAATTCGAGACTGTCCGCGCTGGCTCATTTGAGAACGGCGACATTGCCTGGTTCCCCGAGGGTGCCCTCAACGCCTCGTACAACTGCCTTGACCGCTGGGCCTTCAAGAATCCAGACAAGGTGCGTGCTTCAGCCGCGTCCAATGCAGCAACTGACATCCTCCAGCCCGCCATTATCTACGAGGCTGACGAGCCCGGCGAGGGAACTATCGTGACCTATGCTCAGCTCCTGCGCGAGACATGCAGAGTCGCAAATGTCCTCAAGGAGTTTGGCGTCCGCAAGGGCGACACAGTCAGCATCTACCTCCCCATGACTTGGTACGCCATTGCCGCCTTCCTCGCCTGCGCCCGCATCGGTGCCGTCCACAGCGTCGTATTTGCTGGGTTTAGCGCCGAATCCCTTCGTGATCGTGTTGTAGACTGCGGCTCGCGTGTCGTTATCACCACCGACGAGGGCCGTCGCGGAGGCAAGACCATTGCCACCAAGGCTATTGTCGATGCCGCCCTTAAGGGTGCCCCAGCCGTCGAGCACGTCTTAGTCCTCAAGCGCACTGGAGGTGATGTCAACTTTGTCGAGGGCCGCGACAAGTGGTGGCACGAAGAGACCGCCAAGGTTCCCTCCTTCTGCCCGCCCGAGATCATGAGTGCTGAGGACCCCCTCTTCATCCTCTACACTTCTGGCTCCACTGGCCGTCCCAAGGGTGTTGTTCACGTAAGTTGCTCCGATCTTAACCCATACTCCATCTCATAATTTGGCGCAGACCACCGGTGGATACCTTCTCGGCGCCGCCCTTACCGTCAAATACGTTTTTGATGTCCATCCCGAGGACAAGTTTGCCTGCATGGCCGACATTGGCTGGATTACCGGCCACAGTTACATTGTATACGGCCCGCTCCTCAACGGCGTCACCACCACCGTATTTGAGAGCACCCCTGTCTACCCCACGCCCTCGCGCTACTGGGACGTCGTCCAAACCCACAAGATCACCCAGTTCTACACCTCCCCTACTGCCATCCGTCTCTTGCGCCGACTGGGCGAGCACCACTTTGAGGGATACGATCTCAGCACCCTGCGCGTCCTCGGAAGTGTCGGAGAACCCATCAACCCAGAGGCGTGGACATGGTACAACGAAAACGTTGGCAAGAAGCAGTGCGCAATCGTCGACACATTCTGGTATATTTATAGCTACTTAGCCTTTCTCGGATTAGTCTAATCTTCTTGACAGGCAAACCGAAACTGGCTCGATCATCATCACTCCTCTCCCCGGTGCGGTCCCGACCAAGCCCGGATCCGCGACGGTACCGTTCTGGGGCATCGAGCCTGTCATTTTGGACCCCGTCTCGGGTGAGGAGCTTAAAGGCAACAATGTTGAGGGCGTTTTGTGTGTTCGTAAGCCTTGGCCATCGATTACCCGGTCTGTGTACAAGGATCACGCGCGGTACTTGGACACCTATCTCAAGGTGAGTCTAAACATGAATGAGCGAATACGGTCGGCTGATGGTGCACAGCCCTACCCCGGATACTACTTTACTGGTGATGGTGCTGCTCGTGACCAAGACGGATATATCTGGATTAAGGGCCGTGTAGACGGTAAGTTCGCAATCAAATATCCGGCCATTCTGTCGATCTAATCTGCGCGTGCTAGATGTGATCAACGTGTCTGGACACCGTCTGTCGACTGCCGAGATCGAGTCTGCGTTGATCATGCATGCTGGTGTGGCTGAGACAGCTGTTATCGGTACTGCGGACGAATTGACAGGCCAAGCCGTTCATTCGTTTGTCACCCTCAAGCCGTGAGTCTGCCTGTTTTAATTGTTGTGCTGCATCTAACAGTATTGTAGTGAATTCGAATACGATCCTTCGCAGACCACTGCGCTCACCAAGGAGCTCACGCTCCAAGTCCGCAAGGTCATCGGTCCGTTTGCGGCACCCAAGCAGATCTACATTGTCAACGACCTCCCCAAGACACGTTCCGGGAAGGTAAACTATTCTCTATCAAATGTTTTTCAGATATTGACCTGTTGTTTAGATCATGCGTCGTGTGATGCGCAAGATTGTTGCGGGCGAGGGCGACCAGCTCGGTGACCTTAGCACCCTCGCGGATCCTTCAGTCGTTGAACAGATCAAGGAGCAGGTCGTCAAGTCTCTCAAGAAGTAGACGCGCCTAGTTGTATTTAGTTGTTTTTGTACAGTTGGCATAGGGTTATTTCTTGTGGATTTTGTATTATCATATGGGAGAATAAACAATACCAAGATTACAAGTCTAGTACGTGGGGTCGATCTCAGATCGTTGGGACGCCTTCTTGTATCACTTTGAGTGCCCGGAGGTCATCTTGTAGGATTTTGGTAACATGCGTAAGTCCATTTGTTTGGTCACGCAAGAGCTGCGAAAAGTTAGAATCGTACAAATTGTGAAAAGAATGTGCGTACCTGAGTAATTTTTTCGAGTCCTTCCTCGTCGACCACAGCCCACTCCACGGCACTTCCGTTCCCATCCCGCTTTGCTCGTTCCCTCATCGCCTGTACACTTCCCATCGCAGCCCAAAGTTCATTCATCCTCGCGGCCATTCTAGCCATCCCTGCACTCTCCTCAAGCGCACCCACCCTGCGCCTCAACTCGTCCTCTTCAGGTCCCAAAGCACTCCTTCGGACACTCGGAATAAGCATATGTAACTGCCTTGCAAGCGCTCGCACACGTCGCGCCAGCTCAGTATGCTGCTGCGCAGCCCTCGCAAGCCGTGTCGTATGCGACTCTGCATGTTTCTGGGTAATCTCCGTCAACCGAGTGCGCAGTGCACTCAAGGCTGCCAAGTGGGTTTTAGACTCTTGTTGTTGCGACGTGACGCGTTTTTTGAGGTCGTCAAAGCCGAGTGCGAGGGCTGGGACGAGACGCTCTGGATTGGGATTTTCGCTTACTGCGCGTTTCCAGAGGGCTTCGTTTGTGGCTGTTGCGGGGCGGCCGTAATTTTGAGGTTGGTCGACAAGATTGTAAAAGTAGTACTGGTGTAGAAAATGGTGAGATTGGGTAGTGGTGAGAAGTGGATTTGGGGGCTTACTTGGAATCGACAGCTAGGAGAGGCAGGGTTCCATGCTTGCGCAATATTTTCGATTCGTTGTTCGAGGGTAAGACCTGCTGCACCTGGTGTGCCAAATACTGATACTTGGAGGTTGTTGGTGGGCTGAGGCTGGGGTGCTGGTGGGCCGAGTGTTGAGGTTGTTAGTGTTGATTGGGCGAGTAGGTTGGGTTGGGTGGTCGTTTGTCCGAACCCGGTTGTTGTGGACCCTGCTGCTGCTGCTGGTTGGCCGAATAAAGATGTGCCCATTGTTGTTACTGGCTTTGCACCAAAGAGCAAAGAGCCAGTTCCTGCGGGTTGTGTAGTGGTACTACCGAATAGTCCGGTTGAAGGTTGGGCAGTGGTTGAAGCGGGTGTGGTGCCGAAAAGGCCTCCTGTTGCAGGGGTTGTAGTGGTGGTTGAACCAAACAGGCCGCCTGTAGGTTGAGTCTGGGCCTGAGTTTGGGTTTGCGGCTGGGTAGAACCAAAGAGTCCGCCCCCGGTCGCAGGTGTTGTAGTCGTCGTCGTGTTCCCAAACAAGCCTCCTGTCGGTGCGGTTGTTCCTGTGTTTGCAGTGGCGGCACCTGCACTCGGGTTGGTTACTGCTGCACCGAATAAACCGGTTGGTTGAGTCGTAGTTGTGGTTGCAGGTTGAGTCGTCGCCGTTTGCCCGAATAGACCTGTTCCTGTGGTTGCCGTTCCAGTGGTTGTGGGTTGGGTGGTGTTGGTGTTCCCAAAGCTGAATGTCGAGCCGCCTAAGGCGCGTCAGTCGCGCGTTTTATAGTGCCACGGGTACATACTAAATGCCGGTGTCGTAGTAGACGTCGACGCAGCGGGCTGAGCACCTACAGAAATAACATTAATATTATACCACTGCATTATTTTATTTACTTACCGAATGAAAACGACATGGTCAAGGACAGTCAAACAAAGAGCCGGTGTGGTGAACTAAACGATCGAGGATTTCGGCGCTTAGCATCGATGGTAAACAACAAATAGCCGAGTAACACATGACCAATTCGAGCTTTGCTCCTGACGAAAGCCATTGCATCTGTTCATCTCGCTCGCTCGCTGCTGATATCGATTCCCTCGTTGCAAACTACATCATAATGGAAGACGACAGAACAATGGAGCCTTCAGATCAGAACGGCACCGAGGGAGGGAAGAAGTCGGCTACTACGACCAAAGGCCAAAAACGACGAAAGGTTAACCATGCTTGTTTGTATTGTCGTCGAAGCCATATGACATGCGATGAAGGTGCGTAATAAACCCCTTTTAATATTTATCTCTGAGCCCCGGTGATTAGGAAGACCATGTCAACGCTGGTGAGTTAAATTATTATCATTTGGTCAGGAGCTGAATCTGCCAAAGCATCAAACGAGATATTGGCCACTTGTGTCATGACGAGAAGAAACCGCCCGCAGCCAAAAACTCTTCAAATGGTGCCAATTCGACAGCTGGACCTAGCACTACCTCGACTCCCCAGCCAACGATCGACACATCTACTCCTAGTGTGATCGACTCTTCTGCGAATCCCACCCCTGTGCAACCTACAGAAGGATTTCCTCTACAGTCGGGTGGTAAGTGTACAATACCATCAATCAGCTTACTCTCAATGCCATCCGTTTTAGCGCCACAACCGTTCGCCCCTGCGCTCCCCCAGTCAACCCCCCAATGGCCACTATTCGCCGGTGGGCCATTTGGCTTACCAGGGGCTGACACCACCCTAGGAAACGAATTCTCGGTCCTCAGCGACTTTCTTCAATCCCTCGACAGCCGTGGATTTCAATCATTTGTCCCCGGTTCACTATTACAAGACGCACCTCAGACATCCCAATCTCCTCTTAGACGAGAAACTATGGACATTGACCCAGATCAATTATCGCAACCACAACAGTCACCAGTTGTACAAGAATATCCCACACAAATACAAATGCCATCCCCAGCACCAGCACCATCTCCCAAACCCGCCCCTCACACTGATCATGCAGAGCCGCTACTACCAGCTGCAACAAAGCAAGAGAAGTTTTTGCTTACTGCAGCGGATCAAGAGCCAGGTTTGTCGTTTGTTTTGATTGTGCGATGTGATCTCACTGCTTTATGTGCCAGGAACTCGCGATGAACGATTGGCTCGGGTTATCCACGCTAAATACGAGGCTGGTTTGCTTCGACCATACAACTATGTCAAAGGCTATGCTCGCTTATCACGCTGGATGGACCACAAGTGTGTGCGTTCATCTTGAAACCCTTCTCGGATCTAACTATTTGATCAGTGTGTCGCAAGAGTCCAAAAAGCAGATATTACAACCGTTGTCTGTCCTACGTCCAAAATTTAGGGTGAGTGCATTAAATATCTGCGCGTATACCTTACTCACAGGCCCTAGGCAATTGCTCAATCGTTGACCGATATTGTGGGTCTGCAACTTGGCTTGAAAATCTTGCTAAGCTGCACTTTGTAGGACTTGGTATTCATCGAAGAGGCGTTTGAGCGCCTTCTACTCGATTATGACCGGGTGTTTTCTGCAATGGGCATCCCCGCTTGCCTCTGGCGACGCACGGGCGAGATATACAAGGGAAACCGCGAGTTTGCTGAGTTGGTGGGCATTGATGTCGGACGACTCCGTGATGTGAGTTCGCGATCTTCTCACCTAGGGCCATACTAAATCCTGTCATCCGTAGGGAAAGATGTGCATATATGAACTCATGTCGGAAGAATCCGCGGTCAACTACTGGGAGGTATGTGTACAGGTTGCCCCGTTTCATTCGCTTGGGTTACTGAAAAGCTTGCACAGAAATATGGACATGTGGCTTTTGATCCAGCCCAGAAAGCTGTACTGACGTCCTGCGTGCTCCGATACAAGCCGACATCAAATACTGTCATACCGCCCTCAAGCGGGTCTAACGGGAGTACACAGGTTTGTCCGAGCTAAAACCTAATGAACTCGTGTTGATCCCCGCTCCATTTGATTGTTTCTAGTCGTCGCCCATGTTGTATCGGCGAGGAAATGGCCAAGATGGGGAGACCTCGAGTTCGACTAGTCAAAGCGGGTTTATCAATTGTTGTTTCTCTTTCACCATTAGGCGGGATACGTGGGGCATTCCCAGTGTTATTGTTGGTAAGTCTTGATTTGCGCATGTTCGAGGTACCTTGCTCAACTTCGTCCCGTGCAGGCAACTTTATCATGCATTAGTATCAGATGTCCAATTATTACTAGATTATTGCTGTGGGTCAATGGCACCCCACCAAGAGCGATTCTGTCTTGCCCAAACAATTGCACACTTCTGGTATACTTCGTTGTATCTATCTCACTTTAACCATACATTGAATAGGCCTATGGTCACGGTGTACTGAGTGTAGTTTCCCGTATCTACTTTAGATCTTTTCGTTAACCATACCTTTTTGGGACATTCAGACAAGCGCCCTGTTGCAAGTTTCTGGTGCTCATGTAAGTACCCATACTAGAGATACGGCCACTCTGTCATCACAATAGGATAAGCCTATCTACACTCCAGCCTGCCTAGTGACTTTGAATGAGGTTATCAAATCTTCAAAATTGCTGTTTCAGACGAACAACATCATGAATTATGCACCAAACTCGACCTCACCAGGCTTCCCGACGAACTTGAACTCCCCCCAAGACAATAATGGGAGTAGGTTATTCCGCTAACTGTGGTCAAAACACCTATCGAGCGTTGACGTACTCAGTATGGTTAGCGTGCTACCGAGGAACACAGTAATCGGACACTTTCTCGGTTTACAATACGCATTGGCATGCATGGAGTCGCTAGATGATGGCCTGCTGGGAGTACATCCTGTGTATAAACGTTCGGATAGTCCGAGTGCTCACCGTTGACATTTATACACGGATGGCCGGGTAACTTTCTAGAGGTGAGCTTGCGTAGATTCAATGAGGTTGTAAATCACAAACTTTTATCGTGTTGGAGTTGCGGGTGCTACAGTGTATTAGCAACTATTGATGGAATTACGTTAACTTCCCTATTAGATGGGTTGGTTTGCACTAGCGCATAGTGTATATGAATACGCACGACAGAAATGATCATTTCGCTGCTCGGGAGGTGAGTTTCCTTGTATTTTATTAATAATAATTATCCGATGCATTGATCACGATTGAGAGTAAGTCCCGAACTACTGATGGAAGATATCCGTGAGTTTGTGCGGGTTATTTTTATCAAGGAACCGCGTTCAATCATCGATTCACTTACATGCAGTTGTTGATAGTATGACTATTGGGCATTTGCACGGGTACTCTACGGGTATATGCGGGGAGTAAAGGTATTAAAGTAGAGTGCCCATATTGATTAGAAAGGATTTCTGGTTCCCTTTAGCCTGGTGTCTTAATTGGTAGAAAGAGGACGGTTTTCCTGTAATTTTTTCCTCTAAGTAACCTTTGTAACTTGGCAGTACTAGTACCTGTAATATGATAGAAACATTTGGTGGAGTGTTAATAATTGAACGTACTAGAAATGCGAGTTCAAGGCTAAAGTTTTTTTGGGCCCGGGCTAGTCTGAACATCGTTAGTCAAATGCATATATATCACAGCGATTAACGTATGCAAACTCGCTTCACATCCAACAACCTCGTTGCATACTAGATCTAGGCCCGCCTGACGTACGTAACTACGTAGTGGCACCTTTTACGCGCTGCTACCGCCACTAAAGATACGCGTTGAGGACGGCTGTGGTCCAATCCGAGCTAGAGTACTAGTTCTAATGGGGCTATTAGGTCAATACAACTCGGAGCTATGGCTAGCAGATTTTTTTTACCACATTGTCGGGGACAAATCGACCTTTAGTCAAGATTTAGAAGACTTATATGTTTGTTATACACTTACGCGTGGTCTTCAGATCGCTAGTATTTCCCCACGCCGACCTAGCTTACCTCCTGAGATCATACTATGTATAATACGCTACGCTGGCTTCATATCTATCAATCCTGATCCGGCCTTGACACTTGAAACCTCATTTTTGCCCTGCAAACACCCTCATCTGTTTTGCGAAGGGTACGCGACACCGGATCTCACTCGCGTCCACTTGGCTTGCATGGCTCGCATGCGGTTGACTTATGAGCCCGGTATCTTGTCGCCAGAATTTCCTGTATGTTTTCCACAACGAGCTACACCCTAACTCTAATCATAACGTATATTCTCGACAGGCGGACTACGAACATAACTCTCATTGGGACCAATATCAGAACGCGGATGGTGGAATTCTAATTCTTCGCCCGTGCTCCGCCAATACCTATCGATATCGTTCGCCCGCCTACTCGGACGTGCACCCCCGAGTGCAAAATCACTTTACTCCCGACCACCCGATATTTAACTACTTGCGTAAAGATGTTCGACACATCCGTGTTGTTGCTTCGCGGCCGGCTCGTCTATTAGTTTGGAAATGGTGGGAACCCAGATTTTGAAAGAGGGGCTAGCGAAACATGTACGTGTACATCAGCCATGTGGGTTACCATATGCGTATGTATACGCAATGACCCAGTACTAGTCTGGCCGATTGATACTAATGTTTCATTGTTAGGTAACATGGATATCTTTTTGTTGCGCCCATTTCCACAATTAATTGCAATATTAGTAGGGTGCCAATGGAACACGCGTGCAATAACCACTTTATAATTAGGTCTGCTCAATTGATAATTTATACTTGCGCATCAATATGATGGCCGCACTAACCTTAGCCAACTCAACTTATTTTAAAAAACATATCCAAGCAAGGTAATTACAAGCACGAACAATGATGATGCATATGTCAAACATGTATGTATACGTATAAAAACTGAAAACTTCAGCTTAAGCTTTCAGGCGCCGATAACGTCACATGCATCTAAATTCGGCCTATGGCTATAGGTATAGAGGGAGATCCACCGCAGACGTCCTTGCCACATTATCGATGCCCGGTTTGAGAATGTATGCGAGATGTCATTACCCTCAAGCGGGTCCATGATACCACCAACATCCAGACCGCCCTACTCCTACCGTTGACTGAGCGCATTTAGCTATTTCAACCTAGTGTGATGACTACATCTATAGTCCCGCCCTCTGAGAAACGGTATTTCAGGAGCGATGCTCCTGGCAAGATGAAGTGATGAACCTGAGTCCATTTCTTTTTCCCTTTCTGCACACTGAGAATCCTGCGTATGCAAATAAACTCACAAGTTTTGTGAATAACAAACACCTAGTATTCATTTTACTAGGGCCAAAGGCCAGGGAGTTGCACTTTTCTACATCCATGCACTAGAAAAGCAAGTCTACAGTAACTGGCCTATGATCACTCAGGTAGACACCATCATCATATAGGGCCTCGTCTGCCTTGTATGCTGTGGACTCCCTGTGTGCCGGTTATATGTAAAGCAAGTTTCGCTGACCTTGTACAACATACCATTTAACATGAGAAGCTCCAAATAAAAAATCGATCCTTCCATAGGGGCCGGTATAACCCAAATTCGAAAACCCTGTTGGTACTTGTAAGAGGCGTATTACTAATTCCACCTGGATGACCAAGTCTCATACCAGTATATGTAGCAAAGTGGCCAAACACCTTTTGACGCGGTGTTGTTCCTCTTGTATCGAGCATTTTGAAGTCTCCTGGCAATGGACTATCCGAAGGCACCGCGAACTTCTCCGCAAAAGTTGCGTTGATGATGACTGGTTCAAGCACGCCTGTGAATATCTGATATGCACCGTTATCTGACCCCTCTGCAGGGCTAACGTAACGTTAAAATGGGTCTCATTGCAGTACTATAGGGTTTATCTTGCCTGTTAAAATCACCATTGACGAACACAGGCCCCTGGGTGGTTGCGGCTTCATACTTGGCTCGATAAAGGATAAGCGAGGCGGCAAGCCGGCGTTGAACATCGGATTGATCGTCGAAATGCGTGTTCAAAAGGGTGAATGTTTTCTCATCGATGGTAAAGTGAGCAACTGTACAAATCCTATAGGATCCTGCACCTGGGTACTTGGAAACATCGAATGGAGTATCGCTAACAAAGTGTTTCATTTAGAACAATGACTTGAGAGGGCATCTTGACGCAACCTACGTAAGCCAAAAGGTGTCCCACGACTCGAGCTCAACCACAGATCTGTAAAGAGTGTTAATACATAGGCTTAATCCGAAAGACCGATTAAACCGACTTGCTTTTTATAAAATATAGGACTAAACTCTCCTCGTTCAATGCCATCATCGCGCCCAACTCCAACCCAGTCCCAGTCTTCGCCAAAGAGCTCTTTCAAATCACGTACTTGTCTAACTAGAGCCTCTTGAAATGCTGTTCAAATTCGTGAATAAGCCACATGCGAAATACCTCCCCACCCTAACTCACAAATGATCGGCGATCCCAGGAATTCCAGTAGTGCCGCAACGCCAATGCGCCTTGTACTCCATGGTTGCTCACGAGAAACATCTGCATAGTAAAGTGGAGGCTTCTGCAGTCGATCGGGCAGGTTTGCGATGGAGTTCGCAACGGTGATATTATTCGACTGCGAGTCGTATCTGAGGTTCCAAGTAGTGAGACGCAAGCTGGTCACTGCCATAATGTCAGAAACAAGGGCTAAGAAAGCGGGAAAGAGACTCGTCAGGCGCATCGTAAATTTAGGTCAACCTTGGATACAGACACATGATTGTTCTGGCCTTTATCGGGGGCCCAGGTACTTGAACTGGAGGATGTTGCAGGAAGAGCGCTTGGATTGTATCGTATGGAAAAGGGCGGAAGTGTCACTTCCGGGGAAAGAGTCGGAATTCCAGGTAAAAGAGAAGCCCATGGCAAGTTATTGTCTAAGCGGGGTGAGGAAGGATCAGCGTACGAGGGATGCACGTTCAACGTGGACATAGTGACCAGCATAGGGACCTTTGTTCGTGTGTGCGAGCTTGTTTAGTTTAATTACAGGATTGCGCTAAGCGCAGCGCCAAACAAGACTCACGTAATCCGATAAAGCGGGATCATAAAAGTAATCACGTGTCAACAGGTTTGACTGGTGACTAAGCCGCTCGATGCGGGTGTAACATTGACAGAACTATATGTGTGCTACTTTATCGTTGTTTTAATGCGCATATATAGCTACAGGGAGAATAATGTTAATCAGGAGTCTTCGCTCTTTGCAATCACGCTTCACCCCACTAAATCCCGTTCCAAATTTAAAAGAGTTAGCCAACGGGTCTGGAGCGATCAGACGGAACCATATTAATACCTTTTTTACACGCCAAGTATATACATTATTGTACAAATATCTAATAAAACTTGAACAATTACTCGTAATTAAAGCTTAAGCTTGCCAACACCCGCATTCGCAAGTACGTATTCTTTGACTTCTTCGGTCTTCTTGAGGCGGTAGAAGTAGTCAGGCTTGAACACCTCGTTGGTGTAGTTGAACGTCGCCCATTGGGCAACTGCACGTCCTGCAGCCGCCGCCGCAGCAACTTCGGCCGCTTTGGCAGTATCATATTTGGTCTTGGCCACAGCCTCGAGATCAACAGAGGTGCCATTGACCCATGACTGATTATCCTTGAAGCGGTAGCCCTTGAATTGCCCGATTACCGCGTCGGTCGCATGGGTCGTATTGGAACTAGTTGTGATCTCGAACACATTGGCCTCGGACAGAACCGAGCCTGTAATATCGGAAATTAGCGGCGGTTGTCGCACGATTTGAAGCTGAAACTCACTGTCAATGCCCATGCCGACACAGTATTGGAGCTTCTCTTTCTCATCGTTAAGGCTCGCATTGTAGTAATTATTGAATAAATGTGCCTTGCCAAAGCGAAGGCGGGGAGAGCGTTGGATAGAGCTCACCCAAGCATTGGCGTAGAACGAAACACGGAGACGTCCGATATCATCGGGACCGTTTGCATCACTGCGGAAGGACAAATTAGTAAATTTCCTGCCTCGGATGTAAACAATACATACCTATTGCCAACCAAGTGTGTCTTGTCGTGGTTGTGGATAAGGCAGTGGGACATGGTAACAAGGTCGGAACCTATTCAACAATCAGATCGATATCGGCACAAACCACGCTAGCTTTAAACTCACCCTCGGCAATGTCAATGGCACCATCATGGCGCTGAACCTTCTTGCCAAAGATAATCGGTGCCTCGCTATCAGGATGACGACTAGTGCCCCAACTTAGCTCGATAAACTCAACACAAGGCACATCCAAGCTCACCCATCAGAGATAGTCAAATGATCGAACCAGACGTTGGTCGAAGTGATAACCCCAATCGCATCATACTGCGAGTTCCAGTTGCCAGCCGAACCATCCTTCGGGTCCCACTCGGGGAACAAATCAATCGGTGTGTAGATCTCCAAGTCTTGCACGATAACGTTGTTCGTCCGCTTGATCAGGAGAGCCATGTCTTCAAGACGAGCGACTCCACCCTTGCGCTTGGGGTGCCCGATAATACTTGTGTTATTTCCGATCTTGATGGTAATCTGGGCGGCCTGAACAAGCGATGAGTTGTGCCGGGCAGGCTCCTGGAGCTTCAGAGTATTGAGTCGGGCTTTGTCCGCGGGGTTAGTAGATGCTGTCAACAGGTCGATAAGCGTCTGGTTGAACGAGTCGATATAGTTGGCCCAAGTGTAGACCGTTCCATTCGCATAGTGCGCTTCGGTAGTGACCTGGCCATTTGCGAGGTAGTTTCCGCTGATGGTGCCGTCTAAAAGTCCAGCAACGTTAAAAAGAGTTGTCGAAAAACAACACTGGCCTAAACCTATGACTTACTGATGTAGATAATCTTGGGCTCATGGGGCTTGCCCTTGTTATTTATAGCTGTCTTGAAGTCGCTAAAGTTCGTTACGGTATAGACACTCGAGGGTGGTGCACCACGCCCTCCAGTGGCGTTGTTACCTGGGAACAACAACTCTAGGTCGGAATCCTGCACCACGAATACGCATATACGCGCTCAACACCCACCAAATCCCCAAATTTCCGGATCCTGGGAAGCAGAGGCCAATCCGGCTCCAAACAAAGCACCCGTCAACAGGGCTAACTTGAATCCAACCATTTTAAAGAAGAAAAAAGTAAACAGGGAGCACCCAAGGCCCAAGGAAGGGTAAGAAACTCTAAGGGACCCAGGATGCCAACCATGAACCACTTTTATATCTCAACGACAATCATTACAACAGTCCAAGAGGAAGACTCATGAATGTGTTGAGGAGTTGAAATTTGCATGATCGATTTTGCAGTCATGACGGCCACGGCACACACAACAGATGGTACCGGTGGTGGAAGCAGGTGCGATAGCAACATCTATACATCACATGATCTACATGAAGATCTTGGAACCCCGAACCAGTCCCTCTACTACAATATATATGCATATGCATGATTACTGTAATGTATCACGATGTCATGTATGCATGTGTAGACTATATTAATTGCACCCGCGCACCAGGCGCTAGGCCCAGCTGGCATCGCCGCACGTGCCTTTAATAATGTAGTTAATTATTTAGCACAACTCGAATACATTGGACCAGTTAGCAATATAATTAGCTGCAACGATACCATGCTGCTAAGCAAGATTTCCCGCTTTTTTTGATAGCGAAAGGAGAAAATGACTTCTCTTAGGGTGTCGGCAATCTAGTCGCTATTGGTGAAAACCCTGGGGTCGCAAATGGCCGGATTGTCTGGGTGGTGAGCGAGGCCCAAAAATGAGCAAAAGTATAACCTTGGGCCGTGTTCAATTGTCAACAATTGTCAAAATGTTACCACTGCGAGATTGTCGGATGCCTGCATAACAGCTTTTTTTGACAACATCCTCTCACTGCCTAAATTCGAGGCTTCGCACGGTGCGGATACGGATCTACGCGCCAATAAGCCCCGTGAGTCCCACTGGGTGTATTCTGACGTAGTCTTGTAGGAGTCCGAGGGTCAGCAACCCATTCTCTGAATTATCAATAAGTTGTCGGGAACACAGTTGAGCATTAACACTGTTGCAAAGGGAATAATTAGATAATTCACTTGGAAAAATTAATCAGAGCTGAGGCTTAATTAGGGGATCCGGACTGCCATGTGCACCGGATGTCAACCACAGATCGCAGTGACAGGGTAAATTGCAATTGACATCTCGAATGGCCAGGTATACGTATATGTACTGCCTGAATATTAGTAACAGGTCTATTTCAGGCCACTTGGATTGGGGTGTGACATTAGCAGGGCGACATATATGCGCTTTGGATCGTCTATGGATACCTCCATTCTAAACCCATTTTACCGCCATCTTGATACACCCACAGGGGGGAGGTCAAGGAGAGTTTTCGTCTTTTGCTCCTGTGTTGTACCTTGGTCGACTCTGATAATCCACCCTCACGGATGACCATGCCGGCGCCTGCCAAACAACAGGGAAAATGAATCATAGCAGCCAAGGTGCCGTTTCTAGATATCGTAATTGACTCTCACCGCGGCCATGGCCATCTACACTCTTCACTCGCTTATACTTTGAGCAAATTATTCTAGTGGAAATCCTGTTCACTTTAAGCTGTAAATCATAGTACAGCAATAATTATACAATTACATGAGTACAAGTGTACAACGAAAATCAAGGAGAGACGAAACGGTGGCTAACGCGCGCAACTGCAACCACCTGGATGTTCTAAAGTGCCAAAAAGAATATAAACAGACAGAAAAAAATATGTATGTGGGTGCTTTTTTACTCGGTTCTTCGTGTTGGTTGAAGATGCTTGCTTCAAGCACTAGCCGAGTTTACCACAAATGGGCGTCTCTGCGGCACAATCAAGGGGCGCTTGGCGCAGGCGCTGAAGCGATTCGATTCGATTAGACCAATAACGAATATCGAGCAGAAACGCTTACATTCGAACGAGGTTCCAAGTTCCATTCCCATTACTACAATCATTCTTGGATATAAACTCGCGTGAATGCGGTACGCAGCATCTATATATACACCCGGTTAGAGTTTCAACAGAGGTTGCAAGGTAAAATAAGCCTTACCCAAGGCTGTTGGAGAAGCTCCAGTCCATTGGACAGTAATAACCGGGCGGGGGCTGATCGTGGACATCGTTTCTGGTGCTGGCGCCGAGACAAACTTGTTTGGGCCCAAACCAAAATTGGTGGTTGAAACATTTTCCGTGTTTATCAGGCTGTGAGGCGTCGGGCGTTGCTTGAGAGGTCTCTAGAAGCTTGTACCCACGGGCCGCGTTCCACAACGAGAGCGATAGACGAGTAGGAGAGCCATGAGTGATGAGAACGCTGATAAACCTGCATATAACATCAGATCGGTACAAAACAACATTGCATACGCAAAACTTACGCGCTAGTAGCCATAATAGCCAGCTCACCATAACCCGGTGATTTTTCCGACGAGACCGTGGACGTGGCCAACGGTAACTCTGGTGGTACGCTCCTAGGAAGTGCCAAAGCCAACGACACAAATAAAAGAGCGGAAAAAGGACCGAGTTTCATTTCAGAGCGCGGCAGAAAAAATGGGAGTGAGAGATGTTGGTGAGAATCAGCCTACCACCTGGCGTTTTAAGCCTCTTGTTTGATCCAGTAGGGCGCTGGCGATCATGGCTGGAACCCTAACACTGGCCGAGCAGTCAGTCGCCGGCGGGTTGGGACGGAGGCGGGAATTGTGGGATACCTTGATACGAAGCGCTTCTACATTTGCGGATGCAGTCTAGGCCACCCAAGGTGCACCAACAAGCGGACACTTCCGGTTCGTTGCCAAGCACTCAAAGAACCTGCATATCCTTGACCCAGCGGACCTCAAAATAGTCCAGCAACCCACATCCACGTAATTGTATAAATCAAATACGAGCGACTTGCATCCGGCACAAGGACGTTCAGGATACAAATTAAAGAGAACAATCACGCCTCTGGTGCCTGATCACGGAATTTTTAGCTTCTGATAGACTCGAGTGGGAGGATTATATGCAAACTCGATTAATACAATGCATGTACTTTATTCCAAGGACGCTGTCCTAGTCGATTATACCAAAACTTGTAAACGAATAACTGAGCGTAGGCCATAGTTTAGCTTCTTGGGGATGGCTGCGGAGCCTGTATGCCTGCTTGTGGATTAATCACGGCCTCGAGATCATCCTCGTCGACGCCGATCCTGCTATCGCCAAACTTGAGGTTGAACCAAACGCAAAAAACAAGTACAGCACAAAACACCGTCAAGATTCCATACTCGACAGCCAAAGACACAAACACGACTATTATCCCATTTCAGCACCTCGCAAATACTACAACCGACGGCTACTCACGTATTCCGCCTATGGCTCCAAGAGCGCACCACGCAGCCAACGTTTCCCAAGCATCATCAAACAAAACCTGAAAAGGTTGGCTGAAATGGTGGTTAAGCCGTGACCTGATGTTCCACACATCGACTCACGTTTGGGGAGACTCGGGCGCAACCGTCGCGCCCTGTATCGTCGAAAACTGGGCCGAAAGATTCACAATCAGTTTATTCATGGATACCTCCAACGAAGTCATATATGCATGCATCAGTCCAATCGGAAAAGGAACGTCCAACACGGCGTGCATGGCTGATTTGAACGCCGAGAACATTCGACTGCTGGATGGACAACGAGCTCCGTGCGTTTCGACGCAGCTCATCGTTTGCCAGATGTAGTATGATAATGCGACGATGAGTGGGATGTAGGTTAGGAAAAAGGCTAGTGCAAAGGGCAGGTACCAGCGTAACATTCCAGCCCAAACGGGCTCGGCCAACGCCGACCCAGGAATCAAAATATCAGATACGGCTCCCAAGTAACATGCAAACGCATGGGGATAACAACGTTGGAGCAGGATGAGCGACGAGCGTGTCATAAAGTAACAATTTGTAGTCGTCAAGTGGCTTTTTCATTTCGTCAGACAATGCAAGTCTTTGAGTGGTACTACTCACTAGCTGGGCATTTCTAGCAGGATGGCCTCTAATAATCTTGATACGTCTCTAAGTCGCGGACGTTGTGGGCCACCAGCAGCAGTCCGAACATGATGCGAAGGATTCTCGATACCCATATGCTCCCAAGTGACCAAAGTTGCCACCGGGTGCGACCCCCAGACCCCGTCCATCTCAAGCCAGGGTCCCTCGTCGCCAAGACCATGATGAGAATCTTGAACGTGGTACACTCCAACCTCCTGAATCGCAACATTGGTACCCGCAATCGGTTGGTCTTGGATCCCTGCAGAAGTGAAGCCTACTTTTCCTAGACGATCGATGCGCATGACGAAACGCTGGTCGCCCGCGGCGGTAAAGAAGACTAGAAGATATTCATGCAGAAAAGGCAGTCGGCGGGACTTTCTGGCTTGAATATGGGTGATACGGGCGTTCCCAAGGACAGAATCGATCCGCGCATGACTGCACAAAATCTCAATAAACACGAGGTCGATTGAGCAATCAACGTACCTGCAAAATGTGACGATATCCGTTCTCCAGGTCGAGTTGGCGAGAAAGAAACCTATCGGATGGTAAACGGGTTGAATTAAAATCGTTGGTGGGACGCATACTTTTGCCTGGGTCGGTCACTTTTGACATGACTGGAGACGGTCAGCTGAAGTTCTCGACTGGACCAAACGGCCGGACATACTCGTTCCATTTGATCCTCGCCGCGCAAACACTCCGCTCGAAGGAGACGAAGGCGCACTTCCACTCCCCGAAAGCGGCCTCAAATAAATCCCAAGCTCGACTTCATCATTTAGCGTGTCTGAGCGCGTAGGAGTTCGAGTACGGAGCGTCGTCGTGTCGTTCAAGAGATGTGGCTGGGGCACGAAGATATCGGGTGGACGCAATCGACTTGGTCCGGCACCGGGTGTCTGGAGTTGGTTCTGAGAGTGAGATCTAGAATGTTTCTTGTCCGCCATCGCAGCAGTTGGTTCGTAGTAGCAATGGTCAACAAGCAAAGAAAGAGGTGGATAGCAACGTCTCGGGGCGCATTTTAGCAGGACAAGGGAGCCTCTCTGTGGAGTCACGTGCACGACGTCGATCACTTTGCTTAGATATTATTTGCCACGAAATGAATTTGGTTGTATCTATTTAACGAGTTGTAGCGAGGTCGGCTGTAAATTTACCTAAAAGAAGCCCAAACCCACACACTTTGAGCGTTCCCGCACGATCCTGGATCCTTGATTCGGCGACCCTGCGGAGGAAGCTTATTTAGTATTAGCACTTGTTGAGAAAATTGGGAAATAAAATCAGCCAGAAAGTGGTATGGGTTCACACGGCACGCTTGGTGCTCGATTAAACGAGATTCATGTCAAACATCATGTGCGCAATAAAGGCAATCAATATGGGTTGAGAAACGTACCGTTTATGATAGGACATGGCGCCCGGGTTCTCAGGCTCAAACGCGGTGAGGATTTGACTCGGGCCCTTTTAAACGTTTCGTTGAGCGGTCCATCACGGGACCTGTGGTCACAAGGGCATACTGTAAAAGCGTCAAAAAACAGACAAGGAAGAACGGCCGGATATGGGAAGAGGCAAGAACCAGAAGCTTCTGCGAAATTGGGGGACATGCGAGTGTGGTGAAGGTTCGAGTAGGTTTGTCGGCCGAATGGTGGAGATAGACGGTGAGCGCAATGGATGTCTATTTGAAATGACCGCCAACGTCGAAATCAATAGGGACAAAATCTTCCAGGGAATAGAGTGGCGATTTGGCACTTGCCGTCTGTACAAGTGATACGCGTTACCTGGTGTAGGTGTACGAGTTTGGGTTGAATGAGAGTTGGACAGCCTGCAATCCAATTGTAGGGCCCAAATTGCAATGCAGGTTGAGCGAGTTGAGGAATGAAAGTTTTACAGTGCGCGCGGAAAGATTGCTCGTGGGAGATTTGAGAGTGTCGTCATAAGTATAGAGATATCTCATCGATCGAAGAGGTATCAGTGATTGAAGGACTATCGATTGGATTGAGCGGCCGTGCGAGTCGAATAAGGAGAGAGCACGTGTGGAGGGCGTGGCTTGGATTTAACAAATGAGTGTGTATAATACAAAGCGCTTAGCTCAGATGCACCCCCTGCCACACCCATCCACTGACCATGTCCCGCCGGCCCTTTTCCATCGCAGAGCTGGCCGCGCGCTCTCGCCCGACGGGCTATGACGCCTCCAAGTCGCTGAAGGACCTCCTGCGGATCGCGACTGCGCAGCGCGACGCCGGGGACGCAGCCAAGAGTGCCGGAGACGTCGAGGGCGCCTTTATCCACTATGCCAAGGCATCGACGCTGATGCTGGAGGAGCTCCCAACACACCCCAGATTTGGCGAGCTGACGTCGAGCCAGAAGGACGCCGTTGTTGTGGTAAGTAGCAGTGATTGCGATGGATTGTGCTGATTGGAATGCAGCACGGCCAAGTCATCCTCGACTCGCTCGGGACGGTCAAGGCACTGGTGAGCGACCGGTTCTCCGAGTGGCGGGCAAAGCACCCCGACGCCGACCTCAGTGCGCCGGTCCCGACGCCGACTCCGCAGCGACAGCGCCAAAAGCAGGAGCCACACCGACGCAGCCTGGAGGAGCGGCGACGACAAGAACGACCAGAGGAAGAGCGACAAGAGCAGCGCCGACACGACGAGGAGCAGCGAGCCCGCCGAGCCCGCCAGCACGAAGAGACACAGCGGCTGGTTGCGGAACAGGAGCGCCGACTGCGCAGAAAAGACGGAGTGTATGAGCAGGTTGCCAGCATCACCCGCCACGACCAGGAGCGCATCGAGCGGGAAGAGCTGCTTGCGGAAAAGAAACGCACCCAAGAGGCCGCTCTCAATGCTGCTGCTGCGGCCGCATTCCTCGGATATCCCACTCCAGCATCTCTGCGTGTCCGGCCAGATTCATACGAGGGACACATTGAGCGCTCTGCCTCTGCCGCAGGTGTCTCGCGCACTGCCAGTGCTGCCCGCATCCACAACCCACACACCGTCTCATATCCACCCGCACAACCCGCAAGGTCCAGCTCACGCGCAGAGCACCGCCGCGAAGTCTCTGGCCCCAGGGACCGTCCAGACGCCTTTGGGCTCCGCAACGAGAGTGCCCCCGCTGCCTTTAACCAAAATCCCGCTGCCGCCGCCGCCCTCAACGCTGCATATGGCCCAGGCCTCGCCTATGGCAACTCGGCTGCCGCAAAGCCCAGAAAGATGAGTGTCGCCTCACCAGTCAAGGACCGCCCCTCGGCCAACGGCCACCCCCCGACCACCCATGCACCTGTCCCCAGGAGGCGCACTGCCTCGCACGGCCACTCAAAAGGCCTCTTTCCTGGTGCGTCCAAATCACTCTAACATTAATCGGCGAATGCTTGGGTCATTGATATTGGTTCCCAGATACACGCGCAAACGGCGTGTTCCCCGACACACGCCAGCAGGTCCCGCCACCCACCTTTCCCCACCCGCAAAATGACCCCCGCTCAGCTCTTCCATTCCAACCCGATCCCAAACCCCCCTTTCCTCAGCCCGACAACCGTCCCGAGCTCCAGGGAATCCTTCCCCTCGAGAGCCCTTCCCACATTTGGGCCCGCGAGCCCGACGACCTTGCCCACGTCCACGCCCCTGCACCACGGCGCGGTGCCAACCCAAACGGTCATGCTCCCCCAGTCAGAGGGTGAGTCAATCACCAAGCCCAATCAATTGCTTACGCTCGCCTGTTTACTAGATCCTCGTATCCACCTCCCATCACAACAACCTCCCCGCCCCCCGGCCCAATATCATACCCCAATCTCATGTCCTCCCACCAGCGCGAACAGGGCTACCTTCCCTCTTCCCATTCCATGTTCTCCTTTGCCGGTCTCGCCGCCGCCTTGGCCGCAGAAAGGGACGCTCAGGTCTTTGGCACCCCCCCAAAGACGTCATTGAACACCCCACCAGCCTTGCTCTTCCAACCAAACCCAGAACCCACCCCACCCGGCGCAAACGGAAAAATGCAGCTCCCCGGGGGGTACGCAAACGGTCAAGCCAATGGGTTCGCATACCCCGGCCAGAATGCCTATCCGGCTCCGGCTCCGGCTGTGTCGGGCGTCCCTGCCTATCCGAGTATCCCAATTCCCTCGTCTACCAACTATGCTACTCGCCCTCCCCCTGCTATACCGGGCGTTGTCCCTCCTCTTGGCCCTCCGTCTACCGGGAGCTACGGTTCGCCTCAAACTCAGCAGGACGACCCAGACGATGGTCGGTTGAGGCAGGTGTTGTTGCCCGAAGAGGCCATACAAAAGTTCATGTCGATCGCCAAGCCTAATACGCTTCAAAAGCGAGAGACCTGTGGCTTGTTGTTGGGCAAGAGGCGTAGTGGGACAAATGGGGAGAGGAGCGGCTTTGCAGTCACGACCTTGCTCATTCCGAGGCAGCGCGGCACGAGCGATACGTGCGAGATGGTCGAGGAGGAGCTCATCCTCGAGTTTCAAGAGGCCAGAGGGTTGATTACGCTTGGCTGGGTGAGTGACTGACTTGTGGAAATTTTCAAGCTAACGAGTGGTAGATTCATACACACCCAACGCAGTCTTGTTTCATGTCTTCGTTGGACTTGCATACTCATTCGGGGTACCAGGCATCCCTCAAAGAGGCATTTGCGATTGTGTGTGCGCCGTCGCAGAGTCCCAAGTGCGTCTTTGCCTTTTTTTTGTTCTCCCAGATGGGAATTGATGTTATATTATAGCGTGGGAATATTCCGGTTGACCGACCCGCCTGGTCTGCAGGTCATACTAAAGTGCACAGCAAAGGAGGCGTTCCACCCGCATACTGCCGGAAACATCTACACGGTGCGTGGACTAGGCCATGTCGTCACAAACGTGACTGCTAACACGGCCACAGGACGCGGATCAAGGGCACGTTAAAATGGTGAAAAAGCTGGATCTTTCCATTGTTGATTTGCGAAGACATACAGGATGACGACGACAAGACAAGACACTCTGACCTGACCCGTTTACGTTGTTCCGTAACGATTTGGTCCTTTTTTATGCACCGTTTTACCCATCTAGACATGCCACATGCCATTATGATTATGCTCCTCATGTCCATCTACTTTTCTATTTTTTTCGGGCGTTGGTTTCTATTCGCTACTCGCTACTCGCTACATCTGCTCTTTTTGGCCCACATAGTATTGTACATGTTCACTACTGTTGTACTTGTACGTTTAATACCCGTCTATCTGCTTAGATTTAATCCATTCTCTCTCGACTTCCACGTGGCGCGGCCTGGCTCTTGAGGCCTGGAATTCGAGATTATCGATGACTGGAGAGCCGAGTTGGTGTAGGCGCCTGACTTGGGTTGGTGTTATGTTGACTGGGGGAGTATTCCGAGTTGAGATGAGGGTGGCAAATCTTGTTTGACTTGATGGGATGGGATGGGATGAGCTGTTGATGTTGATGTTGATGTCAATGTTGGTGCATAGCCAAGCGCCCTTGAGGACGTGTTCGGAACACGACTAGTTTAGACCTTTTGACGTTTTCAGCTGGGTCTCGCGAGCATGCGTTGCAATTGGAGAATGTGCAGTGGAGCTTCCCAGGGCGAGAATTCCAAGGCCTAGGACTGAACGCTTCGATTCGAAATGGTATATATATGTGTGTGGGGTGGGTGGGGTAGAGATTAATTGGGGTGCTGGTTGGCGTTGTTATAATGACTTGGTTGGTTGCCTATTTGCGCATGCAGTGGTGGTGGGGGTAATAAGACCGAGTCATACTCTCCAGGCCGTGGCGCCCTTGACCCAGTTCACGTCGCTCTTTAGAAACAGACACACCTATCGAGCTACAAACGGCCAGTTTAAATTAAATGTGTTGGTCGACTGTGTTATATATGCGTGCGACTTGGTGTTGAGTTTATGTATGCGGCGTTGATGATCTAATTAATATTATAATTAATATTGCAAGTTGGAGTTGGAGTTGGCGTCGATCGATCCAGCCTTGAGCTTGACACATCAAATCCCCTAAACTCTCCCCCCGCCTCGACCGATTTCAAAGCCTGTGATTGCATCAAATAGAACTGGACCTTGAACTTGCGAGTTTAAATTTGGCTGTGTTGCAAGTCGCCTTTTTGGATGCATGTGCAACTGTAGAGCTGGCCTCGACTTGTTTGTGCCTTGTGTGACGTCACTAGTACTTTCTCGTTTAAAATGCTTACCCATGCCGAGTTTCTTGGTCGGTTCTAGATTAATATTGCCTTGATTGAGAAATTGAAGAGCCTTTGAAAAAGTTGTTGACCGCTCCATCGCGTGGTTGATCTGCGTTGGACTGAGCCTTGGAATCCTGACAAGTTCAAATTCCCGAGTTTGAAGGATATATATGGACTATGATAGCTTTGGTATTGCCCTTGCTCGAGTGGTCTGCCTCCAGCTGCCGATTCCAAATTTACTAGCCTGGGTGGGGACTTGAAGAACAAACTGGGCCAGGTGAACGGGGGTGTCGGTTGGTCGTGATGTCGACGTCGCGCGCACAATTACAAGTTGACATTCTTTCTTTGTAATTAGGGGATTACTAACTGCTACGTGAGTGTACATGTATTAAAGCTGTGCCAAGCGGTATGCTCATACGTATACCTCAATCAACAACTTTCCGCTTCGGATTCTATCGGTATATGCACAACTACTATACTAGTATACGCCGTGTAGTGAATCTCCCGGACACGGCACCCAAAATAGTCACTCATCAGGCCAAGACAAATTCCTGTGCCATCATTCATCGCAACTCCGGCCCAAGATCCGAACTTATGCAAATGGTCTATTCCTTCGATAACTCGGTGTTATCCGCTGCTAGGTAGGTTACTCGTATACAATTGTACAAGCGTTAACGATATGGGTGAATTTATTTCAGGCCTTGAGCTTCGGTTGGACAATAGCGTTATGCGCTAATATATGCTGTGAGTAATTTCATTCAACGCCCATTTTACGTTATTGAGCTGCTCTAGGTATTTCTCAAGTAATGTAGGAGTTATCGGTGTTTTAAGGCCCAGTGCTAAGCTGCGGGAGAAGGACTTCCAAGCATGAGAAAGCTTCCATAACCCCTAAGATGGTCCAGGCGATGAAATGGAATGCCCAAGAGGTTCAAGTAATATACCCATATGACCTGGAATGGATGCCCAGTCGGAAAGGGTATGATGTGCTGGCTAACTAAAAGACCGCTTGTGCCACCATCGGGTCCCCTTCTCTTTATCCCTCCTTTTCTGATAGGTGAACCAAGGCGCATATATCCTCACGAAGGCTCTATTTTTGACGCCAATGAGCTCTAAATCGGATGACAAGCCCCAGGGAGAGGTAACATATGTTGAAAACAATGCTACACCCAAAGTCTCATACAAGCTGACGGCCCGAGACATCGATGCAGAGTTTGGTGGGGCTGAAGAACGCAAAAAGGCCGAGAAAAGGCTCCTGCGCAAGATAGACGCCCGCATGAGCATCATGGTGGTGATATACATTTTAAGTAGCGTAAGGATATGGTTCAATTTGATCATAATATAGCATATATTAATCTCATATATTTTTCGTCGGCCTTAGATCGATCGAAATAATGCTGCTGCTGCAAGACTGCGTGGTTTTGAGGAAGATTTGGGGCTGGAAGGCCAAGAGTTTCCAACTGTTTTGTCGATCTTTTATGTTGGGTATATCTTGATGCAAGTGCCGAGGTGTGTCCTTCATTTCACGAGTTGCCGAGTCAAACTCAAAGAGGTGTTTCCTTAAGCAATATGTTTCTAAACTGTATGCCCAACTGACTAGGGGAGTTACGGAGTGCATATCTAACCCAAGTACGGGAATCTAGACATCGGAAGACCTTCGTTATACCTTCCAGCCGCCATGATCCTTTGGGGTGGTATTTCTTGCCTTACAGGCATCGCTCATAAGTAATACAGTCTATCATGTTGCATGAACGCCTGACTTAGCTACTTACCCAACAGCTTTATTGGAGCTCTTCTCGCCCGTTTCTTTCTCGGGTTTGTCGAAGCCGCTTTCTTCCCGGGTGCGCTCTTCGTATTATCTAAATGGTACAGGCGAGAGGAGCTCGGTTTACGTATTGCGATCCTCTATTGTGGCAGTCTTTCTTCAAATGCGTTCGGCGGTCTTCTCGCTGCAGGGATATTGGATGGGATGGAAGGAAAACTTGGGCACGCAGCATGGCGTTGGCTATTTTACATTGAAGGTGCAATTACCCTTGCTGTGGCCATAATGGCAATATTCATCTTACCGGACTTCCCAAATAATACAAGAGGGTTTACTCCGGCAGAACGGAGGCTTGCAGAACTTCGGATGATTGAAGTAGGTAACCTACTTTCAACTATTCAGGTCTCTAACACGGCCCTGTTCATTGTAGGATGCGGGGGGCGAAGTGGACCGCGATGACGGGACTGAAGGCGTGTTCTATGGCTTCATGCTCACAATTAAAGATTGGAAAGTTTGGTGGCTTGCAGTCGCCTTGACAGCTCAAGTGGTTGGATTAAGCTTCAATGTTTATTTCCCAAGTGAGCTCATTGACTCTTACTACCCATAATGTTCGTAACCACCCTTTTACCCTAGCTCTTACATCAACTCTCGGGTACAATCGCACGATTTCCCTCCTTCTATGCGCTCCGCCTTGGGGATTTGCGTCGTAGGTGTAATTATATTTCAATTGGGATGCGCATAAGTTTACACCACTTTAGAATCGTTGCGTTTATTGCTTCTCGACATGCGGACAAGACAGGAGAACGGTTTTATCATATCGCTAGTTCATACGTAGTTGGTATCATCGGATTCATTATTTCCATGATAACGATGAACGTTGCTGCACGATATCTTTCCCTATTCCTAGTATGCTATTCCCTACAAGTCACTCGATCGAAGTCGACTTAATCTCACATTCCTATCATACCAGATGGCCCAGTCGTATACTGGATTTATTATCTTTTGGTCCTGGTGCTCAAATTCGCTCCCACGGCCACCCTCAAAAAGGGCTGTCGCGCTCGCGCTCATCAATTCTTTTTCACAATTTGGCAACGTTGCTGGGTCGTACGTTTGGCCATCTAAGTGGGGAAATAAGGTGAGCAAGCTGCCGGTGTCTCCACAATGTATCCCACTGGCGGTGACTGAAATGTTGAAAAAGTATCAACAATCATACGGGATTTGCACTGCGTGTTATGTATTCACAATTGTGATGTGTTTCGTATTCCGGCAGCATCTTATTTATCTTAACCAGTATGAGGATTTTATTCTCATTTGGCTCGGGCTCACATGCTTATAAACTTAGCCGACTCGACGATGGGCACGAAGTAGACGGTATACAGGACAGGAGGGAAACTGTAGAGGGCACTCTAGAGTCTCATAACGCCTCCACTGAGAGGATTCAGCCAACCCAAAGGGGGTTCCGGTTTGCATACTAGTCTAACCCACATTCAATATATGATATCTCCGACTCGGGCTTTGTACCAATTACTTCACGATCGATAGTTGAATACGAAATCATACCTTGAACTTGCTGATAGCTGACAATCCACTAGAGGTAAAATGTTAACGATATAACATTTGTGGTCCTGTTAAGAGAGTAGCCTGGTCGGTCACTTTACATCATCAAGCTGCTCCAAGAATTTCTCAAGGTAGGAAGTATCAGCGTTTAAGGACCAGTGCTAAGCTTCGGGAGGACTTCCAAGGAAAGCTTCCATAATCCCTTACAGCTCAGGCGATGAAATGGATCACACAAAAGGTCCAAATGATGTACCCATATGATCATTGGCCCGGAATGGGTGTTCGGTCGGAAAGCGCCATAAAAGGTATGATATGCTGGCCAACTACAGTAAAAGCCCGCTTATCAAGCGCCCAGTGGACCACCCTCGAGTCTCCCCTTTACCCCTCCATTCCTAATAGGTGGACCAAGGCACATTTACCTCTACAAGGACTCTGTTTATGATATAAATGGGCTCGAAATCGGCCAATATGCCTCAGGGAGAGGTAATATATGTTGAAGACAACACTACACCCAGTGCTAATGTTTCGTATATGCTGGCATCCCGGGACATCGATGTAGAATTTGGTGGTGCTGAAGAACGCAAAAAGGCCGAGAAAAGGCTCCTACGCAAGATAGACGCCCGCATGAGCATCATGGTGGTGATATACATTTTAAGCAGTGTAAGGATATGGTTCGAAACAATCATGACATGGCATATAATATCATACACCTTTCCCGCCCTCGATTAGATTGACCGGAACAATGCTGCTGCTGCAAGACTGCGTGGGTTTGAGGAAGATTTAGGGCTGAAAGGCCAAGAGTTTGCAACCGTTTTGTCGATCTTTTATGTTGGGTATATCTTGATGCAAGTGCCAAGGTGTGTTTTTTGTTCTAAGACTTGATGAGTTGAACTTGAATGGACGTTTCCTTAAGCAATATGTTTCTAAACTGTATGTTCAATTGACCAAGGGAGTTACGGAGTGCCTATCTAACTGAAGAACACTAATCTAGACATAGGGAGGCCTTCGTTATACCTTCCTGCCGCCATGATCCTTTGGGGTGGTATTTCTTGCCTTACTGGCGCTGCTCATAAGTAATATAGTTCTCCGTATTTCACAAACATCGGACTCAACTACTTGAGCCCAACAGTTTTGTTGAAGCCCTTCTCGCCCGTTTCTTTCTCGGGTTTGTCGAAGCCGCTTTCTTCCCGGGTGCGCTCTTCGTATTATCTAAATGGTACAGGCGAGAGGAGCTCGGTTTACGTATTGCGATCCTCTATTGTGGCAGTCTTTCTTCAAATGCGTTCGGCGGTCTTCTCGCTGCAGGGATATTGGATGGGATGGAAGGAAAACTTGGGCACGCAGCATGGCGTTGGCTATTTTACATTGAAGGTGCAATTACCCTTGCTGTGGCCATAATGGCAATATTCATCTTACCGGACTTCCCGAATAATACAAGAGGGTTCACTCTTGCAGAACGGAGACTTGCGGAATTACGGATGATTGAGGCATGTAGCCTACTTTCTGAGATTATTCGGGTCTAAACCTCCTTCTGATATGACTTTGTTCATTGTAGGATGCAGGGGGTGAGGCGGACCACGATAGCAGCACTGAAAGCCCGTTCCGTGGTTTCATGCTCGCAATCAAAGATTGGAAGGTTTGGTGGCTCGCAGTTGCATTGACAGGTCAAGTGGTTGGATTAAGTTTTAACGTTTATTTCCCAAGTGAGCACATTGACTGGGCTCGGAATATTTATAACCACCGTTTATTCTAGCCTTGACGTCAACTCTCGGATACAATCGTACGATTTCCCTCCTTCTATGCGCTCCACCTTGGGGATTTGCAGCGTAGGTGTCATTAGGTAGCGATTAAAACGCATACAAGTTAACATCACTTCAGAATTGTTGCGTTCATCGTCTCGCGTCATGCGGACAAGACGGGAGAACGGTTTTATCATATCGCTGGTACATACACAGTTGGTATCATCGGATTCATTATTTCAATGATAACGATGAATGTTGCTGCGCGATATCTTTCCCTCTTCCTCGTATGCTATTTCCAAGCAGTCACTCGACTCAAACTCACGTTCTTGTCTTACCAGATGGCCCAGGCGTATACCGGATTTATTGTTTTTTGCTCTTGGTGCTCAAATACTCTCCCGCGTCCACCCTCAAAAAGGGCTGCTGCAATCGCACTCATCAATTCCTTTTCGCAAATTGGCAACGTTGCTGGGTCATACGTATGGCCACCTAAGTGGGGAAAGAAGGTGAGCAGGTTGCTAGTGTCTTCACGATATATCCCAGTGGCTGAAATGTTGAATAGTACCAACAATCATATGGGATTTGTACCGCGTGTTGCGTATTCACAATTGTGATGTGTTCCGTGTTTCGGCAACATCTTATTTATCTCAACCGGTATGAGAAATTTATTTTCATTTAGCTCAAACTAACATGACTATAAACGTAGCCGCCTTGACGAGGGGCACGAAGTAGATGGTATACGAGACAGGAGAGAAACTGGAGAGGACTCCGTAGAGTCTCACAGCGCCTCCACCGAGGGGATTCAACCGACCCGAAGGAGGTATCGGTTTACGTACTAGCTATAGTCTAGCGCAAACGCATCCGGCGTATAAATATCTCCGGCTCAGGCTTCTTTGTACCGACTACCTATTCACAATAAATAGTTGAAAGATGACAAATTATATATGTAGCAGCGGGGTACTCGCTGGGAACCAAGTCCAGTTGGACACGAAATCATACCTCGAACTTCCTGATAATCTGGTGAGTCGTTGGTGATCTAAGAAGGGCTCAATTGTAATTCACAAAAAGGTAACACTGATTAAAAATCATTTATGAATAATCAATAACCTGTCTCAAAAATTCACCTCATGTATGCGGTGCTTGAGATTTTTCGCACGCATACGTACGACTTGTGGAGAATTACTTTCGCGCGTCGGAATGTTCGGGCCGGGGCTTTTTTTGTCGAAATAAATTACATTACCTAATCAGATCGTCCAACCATACTCTATCAGGGCAACCACCATGAGTGGCAAGCAGACAGACGCGGAGCTAGAAATGGCTGCTCTGAACCGAGTGCTAGAGGCCTTCAGGGGTTATAGGCAATACTCTGTGAGCTAGCCATATGACGCTATAAGCACAAATCAACTCATTCGATGATCCCGGCCTTCGTATTATCACTCACGCGATCACCTTGGCCCTCAATTGCGAGAATAGTTGTCCGCGAACCAACGTCGTCGGCAGGACTACCTGAAACTGCCAGAGTCCGAAAGAGAACTTCTGGATTTAGTGGGGTGGAAGCAGAAGATTACTCACATTGACGCCGCGATCGAGCGTAACGCCGAGTTTTTGCTTAACATAATTGACGACCCTATTATATTCCAGGGAATGGACTCGGATGGAGGGCACGGACGTGGTAGGTGTTCATTTTTCGTGCTTGGTACATCTGAACGCGCACGGATAGACGATCATGTGTCCGGGCACGACCACAATCATGATCATGATCACAGCCAAGAGTCTCACGGGCAGAGCCATACTGAGCACGACCATAGCCATGCTCACGATCACAGTGCCGAAGTAAATCAAACACAGGATCAACACGAACACGAACACGAGCACTCAAGCATTGGTCATGGGCATCACAGCCGACATAGCAAGCGCTCGCCGCAAATGGATTTTGACATGGACAAGGTTCGCTCGACATTGAAGCAGTTTGTGAGGGATTGGGGCGTTGAGGTACGCCAAAAGCCTTCGTAAGTTCCTTGAAGCTTCCCATCGTGACCGTATATAGGGGAAGGTCGAACGCGAAGCCTGTTATGGTCCCATGTTGGACGCCTTGTGCGAATATTTCCATGCTGTGCCAATAGAAGAGCGGTAAGTGGGTGTAAGGGTTTTATTACTGACCAACATTTCCACTTATTTACTTGATAGAGGAAACTTTCGAGTGCTCGTGCCGGGTGCTGGGCTAGGTCGCCTGGCCTGGGATGTTGCTGCCAAAGGTAAAGATATCATCCTGCCACGCTCAGGAACTTGACTTACCCTAGAGCAGGGTTTACATGTCAAGGAAACGAATTCTCCCATTATATGCTGCTAGCATCCTACTTCGTCCTCAACCGGTGCGCCTGATAATCGAAATGCGTAGTGCAAAGCTTCACGAAGTGAAATTCATAGCACTCGAGCCAAGTTTGAACACACTATCCACCCCTTTGTGCACTCTATATCCAACACTGTGTCTTCGCGGTCCTTGTTACGGGCTGTCCAACTCCCGGATGTGCTCCCCTCGGACTTACCAACCGGGTCCAACTTTTCACTCATTGCTGGTCAGGCCGAGCTATAACCCAGGTTTTTATCACCGTTTCCTGATTTCCCATCCAGGTGACTTTGAAGAAATATATGGTGTTGAACCAGACCCTAATGCCGACCCGGACTCCGAACCAGAACCGCACGCCGGAGAGTGGGACGCAGTATTGACATGTTTTTTCATCGATACCGCCAAGAATATTATCAGTTACCTCAAGACAATACACAAGATACTCGCCCCAGGAGGTGTGTGGATAAACCTCGGTGAGTTTGTCGAACACTTTGTCAGTAGGATATCGACCAAGAAGCATGGGTGACAGGTCCGCTCTTGTGGCACTGGGAAAATAATAATTCAAATGACATGTCGATCGAACTCGACTTGGAAGAAGTTAAAGAACTCGCACGCAAGATTGGGTTTGAAATATTCGTACGCCCTCGATCCTCTACATCATCCCCTGATTGATTTTTGCGTGTAGAATGAACGCACGATAGCAACAACATACACGGGAAACTCTGAATCCATGTTGGGATATGTGTATCAAGCATCTTTCTGGACAGCAACCAAGGTATCCACTCAGCCAAAGTAGAGATTATTGCATCACCACTACTATCGCCAACTAGTTGTTCCTCGATCATTCCAGTTTCTCGCCCTTATCGCTCATAGTGAAATATTGATATTTGAGAATTACCGAACAGCTCGACAACAGTAGGGAGGTAGCAGGGGGAACGATTGGACAACATAACTACAAGACGCATCTAGCATCTAATACACGATAAAACAAGGATGAAAAGACAATAAACCGTAGATTCGCACAAGAGATTGTGATGGCATGCCCTCTATCCAACTATTTCAAATCAGTCTTCACTTGGTCGAACCATTGTTGGTTCACGGAATAAACACAACTAGCACGACGTTGACATAAAGGTGGTCGAGGGTGTTCTCCGCGTCGCTCGCCAAGAATGGAACGCGCTCCTTGGCAATGTGGCCTTGCTCGGGCGAATGCAGCAGGGTGATGTTCTCATCCGCGAGTGGGACAGCACCCCCGCGCTGAACCTTCTCTGCAAGCTCGGCATCTTCTTCATACTCCTGGCGACGCTGATAAGCCTGGAGTTGACTGTCACGTGTCAGAGAGCGGGAGCGTCCAGCGCGCTTGAAGGGTGTCGTAGCCTGAGGTGGGCGAGCGGAATCGACAATCAATGCGGGCTTGTCAACGGGCCAAATGAATCCACCAGCACAGTAGCGAAGCTGAGGCTGTAGCTTGTAAATCTTGACCGCGTGGTATAGGATCGCGTCGGCTCCCTTGAGCTGTAGACAGGGTGGGAGATTAGCAGATGAAGATCACGTGAGAGCATATACACGCACATAAGGTGCAAGCGAGTCAGCAAGAACATCGCTTGGGCTCACACCATATTCGTGAGAAAGGAAGAACCCAAGGTTCTTCCCGCGGCCGTGATTGAGCAAATCGGCGAGAGCATCGAGGAGAGCGTCGTTGGGTACCATGAGTGGGTGGCTTGATGGGCCATACGAGCGCTGGTAAACGTGCCAGGTCATTGCAACGCGATGTCCCTTTTCGACCTTTTGCACTTCCCAGTCGCAGTTGGTCCTCCACGCTTGCCATTCGAGTTCGTTGGACTTGGAACCAAGGCGGCCATAGAAGCGTTCTTCCTTGCCCTCGCAGCCAACGACGAGGGTACCTCCTCGATAGTGGACGGGCAGGGTGACCATAATCGTCGCAACAACACCTTCAGGGAACACTGCATCATGTACGGGACGGGTATAGGTCCCAGATGGGTGGATGTGTAGCTTATCTCGGACGGCGAGCAGGTGGTAACCCTGCGGCAACTTGGGGAACAACGTTGCCTTGACGATGTCTAGCACGGGGTGCGAGGAAAGCTCGAGCGAAACAGCAACGGGGCGACCCGAAGGGAAGACAAGCGAGCGACGATGTGGCGGGATAAATTGGCCCGCGAGCAATGCACCCGGGGCTTGCACTATGGCGGCTGGGGGCGGGCTAGGATATAGCACTGTACCTGCAGGAACAACTGCGCCAGGGCCAACCATGGGAGATGAGGGCGAAGTAAAAGTCGCATATGGTTGGCGCGGAGTAGGCATCACATTGCTACGTGCAGGCGGTGCCGAGTCGGTGCGAGCGGGCGGGACGAATCGCTCTTCAGGTTCACACGATTTAACAAGAGCATCGAATGCAGGAGAGGTGCCATATTCATCCTCGAGCGGGAGACGGAGGGAATAAGACGTGCCGTTCTACAGGGGTTAGGGTATAAACGTCATTTTGAAATCCACGCATATTACTAGATTAGGGTTTGTGCATACCTCTGCCTGGAAGAATAGCGTGAGAGGGTCGTTGGTAGGGATGGTGCCAGAGACTGTGAACGGCTGGTTCTTGGTTGCCTGCAAAGCCACATTAGTCTAACTCGATCTGACCCATCACCCATCAATCATGCGTACCAGGAATCGATCCACAGCATCTTGGAACGCTTGGTTGACGACCGGCTCGCGGGCTGGCGGGGGCTGGGGGGCACGGACAAGTGTCATCATCTTGGGCAAGAGTTAGGGGGGAAGGGTTGTGGTCGAGAGAAGCAAGCTGCAGTGGGTGAAGTATTATAATAGGCTGTGGCAGGGCCAAGGGCGTCTAAGCAGATAGATCCGGAGGGCGGTGGTGGTTGGATGAAAGTGACCAAGCGAAGTGTGGCAGCAGCTGGGACTGATCTCAGAGGGATCTCTGTACAAAGAAACGAGGCTGTGGCCATCTGCCATCGATGACCAATCGATTGCCCATTTGTTCAAATGCGTAATTTCATATTCAGCCTTTATGCGTCGCTTTTTGTTTGCAGCCGGACAATCCGGAACCATTTCACAGGATCATCACAGAAGAGCCATATTAACACCTTTTTTACACGCCGGGTATATACATTATTGTACAAACATCCAATCAAACCTGAACAATTGTTCGTAATTAAAGCTTGCCAGCACCCGCATTTGCAAGTACGTATTTTTTGACGTCTTCGGCCTTCTTGAGGCGGTAGAAGTAGTCAGGCTTGAACACCTCGTTGGTATAGTTGAACGTCGCCCACTCGGCAACCGCACGTCCCGCAGCCGCGGCAGCAGCAACCTCGGCCGCTTTGGCAGTATCATATTTGGTCTTGGCCACAGCCTCGAGATCAGCGAAAGTGCCATTGACCCATGACCGATTATCCTTGAAGCGGTAGCCCTTGTATTGCCCGATCACCGCATTGGCTGCAGGGGTCGTCTTAGAGCTGGTTGTGACCTCGAAAACATTGGCCTCGGATAGAATCGAGCCTGAAATATCGGAAATTAGCGGCGGTTGCCACACGATTAGAAGCTGAAACTTACTGTCAATACCCATGCCGATAAAGTATTGAAGCTTCTCATTGGCATCGTTGAGGCTCGCGTTGTAGTAGTTATTGAACACATGTGCCTTGCCGAAGCGAAGGCGGGGAGAGCGTTGGAGAGAGCTCAACCAAGCATTGGCGTAGAACGAGACACGGAGACGTCCGATATCACCGGGGCCAAGGTTGTTTGCATCACTGCGGAAGGACAAATTAGCAAATGTCCGGCCCCGGACATAAACAATACCCACTTATTGCCAACCAAGTGTGACTTGTCGTGGTTATGGATAAGGCAGTGGGACATGGTAATAAGGTCGGCACCTATTCAATAATCAGCTATGCACAAACCACGTATACGCTAGCTCTAAACTCACCCTCGGTAATGTCAATAGCACCATCATGGCGTTGAACCTTCTTGCCAAAGATAGTCGGTGCCTCGGTATCGGGATGAAGACTAGTGCCCCAACTTAGCTCGATAAACTCAACACAAGGCACATCCAAACTCACCCATCAGAGATAGTCAAATGATCGAACCAGACATTGGTAGAAGTCACAACCCCAATAGCATCATACCGCGAGTTCCAGTTCCCAGTCGAACCATCCGTCGGGTCCCACTCGGGGAACAAATCAATAGGTGCGTAAACCTCCAAGTCTTGCATGATGACATTATTTGTCTGGTTGATCGCGAGAGCAATGTCCTCAAGACGAGCGATTCCACTCTTGCGCTTGGGGTACCCGAGGATACTTGTGTTATTTCCAACCTTGATGCTAATCTGGGCGGCCTGAACGAGCGACGAGTTGTACCGGGCAGACTCCTGGAGCTTCAGAGTTTGGAGTCGGGCTTGGTCCGTAGAGTCAGTAGATGCCGTCAACAAGTCGATAAGCGTCTGGTTGAACGAGTCGAGATAGTTTGCCCATGTGTAGACTGTCCCGTTCGCATAGTACTCCTCAGTGGCAACCTGACCATTCGCGAGGTAGTTTCCGCTGATGGCACCGTCTGAAAGTCCAACGACATTAAACAAAATTCTCAAAAAATAACAGTGGCCTGTGACTTACTGATGTAGATAACCTTGGGCTCATGGGGCTTGCCTTTGTTATCCAGAGCCGTCTTGAACTCGTTAAAGTTCGTCACGGTGTAGACACTCGAGGGAGATGCACCGCGTCCTCCAGTAGTTTTGTTACCTGGGGAATAACAACTCTCGGTCAGAATTCCGCACCACAAGCACGCATATGCGCATTCAACACCCACCAAATCCCCAAATTTCCGGATCCTGGGCAGCAGAGGCCAACCCAGCTCCAGTCAAAGCACCCGCCAACAAGGTCGACTTGAATCCAACCATTTTGAAGCTTAAGAACAAGCAAGTAATCAGAAAACACACACAAGGCCCAAGGAAGGACAAGAAACTCCCAAGTGAGATGCCAACCACGGCCCACGCAACAACCACTTTATATCTCAACGACAACGATCATTACGACAATCCAAGTGGAAGACTCGTATGCATGGGTTGTCGGGTGGTCCCTTCAAACAAACGATCCGAGATCGTGCCGGCACCTAGATTGCTTGGCAGGAAGGTGGGTGTTTGTTCAAGGCACGGCAGCCCACACTCATCACCGCATCACGAGGGCCCGTATTCGAAGCACTTTGTGGGAAGTATACGAGCGTATTTGCCGGCCCGCTCTGTCAATAAACGGTCCGGTGCCTGGTACAGAGCCAGTACAACTTGAATCCAATACCAAGTCGAGCAAAAACTCGAGGCTCGCACAAGTCTTGTGATCTTTCGCATTTATTGCATATATTCACACATTGATGGATAATCAACTCGGTGGCAACCTCTCGCTACAATTAATATCCTGTTTCGAGCTTCTGCGGTTCCGCAATGTTGAAGAATGCCCACTATACTCTCCGAAAGCTCCGTGGTTACTCTGGTAACTGATCACAGCTGAGCTGAAAATAGCATCGGCCTTGGGTGTCCCTTCTAACTGCTGGCAAAAATCCACGTTTCAGGCCCTCGGTGCAGGAGTCCCGATGCCCACCACGCGAGCTGTAGCACGTGTGGCCGGGGGCATAATCTCCAGGCCCGGATATGTTACACGAGCGCCCCTGATGGGCGGTCCATGGTCAACCCAAGATGATATCATCGAGCCAAGACTGCTACATTTCATTTACGCTCTGCGGTACTCACACATGGGGAAATACACCTGCCAAGCTTAAGTTTTGTAAGGGTGGCACGGTTTAGCCAGTGCCGCGCATGTAGAAATGATCGATCGGCTGGACGCATTCCACTTTTTTGTTTGCATTGCAGCGTGGCTACTACTTGCTATTGACTGCGCATATGTATAAAGTATATACTGCGCTATCCTATTGTGATCATTGTGGCGCTTAAATTCATGATCACGGATCGGGGTCACCCTCTCAAAATGTGATAGACCTCGTCGACGCCGGCCCGGAGTCACATACCATAAATAGGCTCTAAGTTTTGCCAGCAATGATGGTGAATACCATTGAATTGCTTTCAAATCACTTACGACATGGTACTGCACGCGTAATGCGACGAGCCGAAACCGATGGAGCGAGCGGTGCGCCGAGCATGGAGAGTTACGGCCCGGAAGCTGTGAGCCAAGCATATACCCCGAACTAAAACGGCGAATAAATTGGGTGTAGCCAGGGTTTTAGGTATAATCTACCCAATAAAGAATAGCAGAAGTACAATCGCTAGTAAGGAACAGGGGTGGGTGGTAAGTTCATTCGGCAACCGGCTGCGCAATGCTTGCGAGTGAGCGAGCGGGCCCCTACTTGGCATGGGGTCCCAGGAACATCCAGAGCCTTTTAATATTAAAGAAGCTCGAGAAGGCGTGCTTTCGTGTCATTTGCAGTCAAACTTGAAAATGCGAATTTCGAGGATAATTAAAGCCTCGTCGAGAGCCACGCGTGCACGTGATGCTAAGCCAAATACAATCACACATGCCCGAGTTGTGATAAAACGTGCCCTGATCCATGCATGTGAGAAAAATATTATATATCACAAAATGCGACGACGAATAGCGACTTATATAGAAGCTACAGCTCCAGTCCATGTATAACCCACTTCCCACCTTCACACAAGACGATACACTTGCCCCTGCAAGTACTTTTGATAGACATCGTACACCAAATCTATGACGAAAACAGAGACAAGGCGAGTCCACTACGTAGCGAAAACGCCGAGAATTCGGAATGGTGCAGAAGTGTCGCCCTCTTCACCACCCAGGGTACACTCGACAAAGTGCGAGCCAGCGCCAACGCCCCGGTCAATGACGGCCAATCTAGAGAAAGATTGTCAATATTAAAATAGGTGAAAAGAGGCGTGTGATGTGACGGAAAACCTAGACAAAACCATTACTTACTCAGGCATGGGTGAGCCTCCAGTTCCTCGGTTGGTGATCTTGACTGCCCCTGGAACATTGTCGTCCACCCAACACGCAACTTCAGCAACTCTATCGCTGGCCCGCTCTCGAACATAGTAAACAGCAACATCCCCGGCGGCGAGCTTGACGCTGATCCTAATTTTGCTCGTGGGTATATCAGAGACCCAGTAGTGTCTCAAAAGCTCCGCGTCTGCCTTGAGATCTGTACGGACGTTCCAACCAGAGCCGTAGAATAGCGAAGGGGGAAGAGGGTTGACAAGATCATTGGCGCTCGCGCAAAACGGTTTGATTTCGCGGAAATTGCCCAGATTGCTTGGGTGGTCGTGCATACGTCCCTTGGGAACGCGCAGCTGCTTGAGGCTGTCGTCGTCGTCAAAACTGGACGTCTCTGCGTGAGCGGCCTTTCCACCGAGTAAGCCCTTTCCTTTGGTATCGGGGGTGAATCGAGGAGCGTCAAACGCGTGTCCTCGAGCGGCTGCCCAACCCGCGCAAACCTGGCTCTGGAAATACGAGATAAGGACATCGGCAAGGACACCGTGGCCGGCAGGGTTGGCCAAAATGGGGTCGGCATAGAACTGAGTGGCGACCTCATCTGGGTGGTGGAGGTAACGGGGATAGAGAACGGGCTTGGTGCTGACATGAGGCACGTCGTAGTACTGAGCGACGAGATTATGGAGGGACTCGACGCCAGCAAAGCCATATTCATTCTGGTGCTGGGGTGCAAAATGACCGAGAATAAGCACGGCAGGCTGATCGGGCCTGACGAGGATGGAGCGGACAAGAAGCTCGAAATAGTCTCTCCAGTTGTGGTGGTTCGGGTCCGATGTATCGAAATCGAGAATGACAAGATCGGTATTGTCGGGAAGATGATGTGCGGAGCAAAATGCAAAATACGAAGAGTCGGTGCGACGAAGGGCGCCTACGGTCAATTCGGACGCGGGATGGGGGAATATTGTGTTCCACCAGTTGAAGAAACGCGTCGAATAGCACGTCGAGGCAATTGGATCTTCGCCTGCACCGTGGCATGCCGATACTGCAGCGCGTCAGCGAAAATAAGCGCGAAAAAAGATAAATGACCTACTACTACCGCCGAGAACGCTGATCGTCACGGGAAGGCCGCTGAGAGCCTTGTGGACGACGCGCTGGATACGCGCGCCGCTGCCCGAGTGCAGGCGCGTGCGGGCCAATACCGTGGGGCCATACTTGGCTGCAAGCTGGTCGCCAGGACCGAAAATGGGGCAAAAGTTGAATGGAGCGGGGTCTGCAGCGCTGGCATTGAGATAGTCGTGTGGGCGGAGTGCATGGGCATCGGTCAGCGCGTGCTTGGGAAGGTGAATCGGAATCGAGTCGCGCGAGAGGGCCAGTGCACTGAAGAATACAAGGGCAAGAACACCGATTGCAACCCAGTGTGTCCGACTCAGGCCATTGCCCATGCGGTTCTTCTCGCCGAGCTTCCCCATTGGAGGCGTCGCAGGCCGGCCTTTGGATGCCGACTCGTCCTCTGTCGATGTACGCGCAAACGGCCGTCGTTGCATCCCGCACCGTCTTTTCCGCGTCTTTTCTCGCTCAATTCATCTCAAGCGCCAGAAACACAGCCACCATTACATTCTCCGACAGCAAATAATTTAATACAGTCAACTCTATCAACCCATCACAAATCCCCATGCATCCCGGTCATCCGCCCACAGACGCGCATACTCGAGGCACAATCGGTACACGTATGCCTCCATGTCCACCCTACGCCCGACATGCGATTTCCACGCACGTCCCGCTCGCGCAATCTTGTGTAGCAGTACCTCGCCCTCACTCGGCTCTCCCGGTCCTATTGGCATTGTCTCGTTGGTCTCTTTCGACGCGATTTCAGCCATCTTGGCCGTAGGCGGAGAAAAGTATCCATAGATGTTATACAATTCATCGTATCCCCCGCTTAGTGGGATATAGTGCAACCTAACCAACGTACATAAGCACCTCAATTCTAGAAAACATGCATAAACGTACCACGGCTGGATCCAGTCATGATAAAACTCGCGATGCACGCTCGCCTTGATCGCTGCGCTATGGCTCGCCAGTATCGCAAAGAACTTTGCCGAATAGCTAGGTCCATCCAAATCTAGCACATACTTGTACTTCCAGTTCTCGCCCAATGAACCAGGGGTCACAACTCGCATCTCCTTGAACATTGCCGTGCATCCTCCAGGATAATTCTGACACCCTATACCACCAACTCAGTCCACGTGGCTTGCTAGGCGAATCAATGTCTCTCTTACCGACGGTCTTAGTGAATGCGGCGTCGATCATGTCCTCGTTTAGGGCTTTTTGCGGTACCTGGTACGCATGATATTCATTGGGTTTGTTTGGGTGCGCAAAAACCACGGTCTTGTTTTGCGTAGAATCCAATGCCGCCATGCGTACGAACCTGCATATCCATTAATACCTGTTCATACCCTGGTCCCCATGAGCTTACCGATGCCTCTGGTACTGCGCCATATACCCAGGCGGCGAACTCCCTCCACCCGTAGCCCCACCCCTCCAAAATATCTTGTCGGCTTTTCGATTCCACGGGAAATCCGAATCATCAGTATCCTTGACCACCGTGTTCACTTGATCATATCCATACGTGTACCTAGTCGAAAATCATTCAATACCCGGGACCCTAGGCGCCCAAATAAAACCTCACCGTTTGGTGCTAGCATAGTAATAATGGCTTGGAATAACTAAGTCGCCAAACCCAGGAGCCTTGGCCGGACTCAGCAAAGGGTATAATGCAGGAATTGTCCTCCAGTCCGAGAAGAAATGTCCGCTCTGGGTATGCACTGCCGGATGAGCACAATAATCAAACCCATTTTGCACGCCCTCTACAAAACTAAAGTCAGGACCAGCACCCTGATACGGATCTTCGTCTTCGTCTTGCGTTGGGTGGGATTGGGAGGAACCAGAAGTGGTTGTGATCACTGCTTGGCCGGTAGCGCGGCTAAATGCGGATGGGGCAGAGCCGCGCCCGCGGAGAGAGTGGAACAGTCGACGGGCCTCCGTGCCAGGCGGACAGGTTTGGCGAAACGCCTCCCAGACAGAACTAGTCCCGCGCCAATCAGGAATGAGATGTGCGTCCCTGTCTGAAGGAACAGGGCGTGTAAGACTACGACAAAGTAAACTCCCTTGAAAATCACGCACCACCCGTTTCACCAGTCCCAAAATTCAGCATTGAGCCCAATCCAGAAGAAGAGTCTTGGTTTGTGCTATTTGGGTACTCGAGGGAGGTCCAAGGCACTAAAACGCGACCCTCCGACCGGGCGTTGATTGCAAACGTCATGTCGGGGAGCTATATATCGCAGGTATTCACCGTAAGCAAACGAGTAAACGAGTCGACGAATCTTGTACCTTGTGCAAATACTTCTCAATCATTGTACCAAAGCCTATCGCACGCGCGCTCACTTCAGCGTCGCTCTCTAACTTGTTGACATTGACGATCGTCATGTTCCCGTTCCTGATCCTCACAAGGTCGATCGCAGCCAACTCCCCAATCTTGAAGGAAAAAAACGCGTAAGCACGCTCGTCGAAAAATGTCCCATCAAAAGAAACGGATGTACGTACCTGCTCGGCCCTCCTCCTAAATTCGACGCCCTCTAGCGACCAAAATGGCTCCAGGTCCTTGATCATACTGTCGTATTCGTCCACAATCTTGCAATCGTTCTCCTTCACAAACGCAAACCAGTCGTTGAATCCTTTTGGAGGCGCCCGGCCGTACCGTCTCTCGTACTCTTTAACCGCTTCTTCGAGCGTCTTGCTCTGCCTTCCCATCATGCCTTTGTACTTGAGATGTGCAGCAAGCATGAGTTTGGGAATCGGATGCTCGATGGTTTTAGCCGTAGACGAGCCGAGGTAAGCTTTGATCTGGGTCGTCCATTTCTCCACCTCGATCTTTGGTTGAAGGTGTGGTTGGGACCTGAAGAGAAGATGGAGAAAGAATAATGCAGATAGTACGAAAAGTGGGACGCGGAAACGGCGGAGGGTGTTCCCGAGCGAGGAGTCACCCATGACTGGGTTTTTCGGTGAGGGTGGCAAGAGAGGACACCGCGACCACGTGATCGCATTTTCCCCAAAGTCGAGCTAACCTGACCTGTAAATTTGCTTGACAGTCGATGCTCGGACAGTAATTTTTGGGTACTCGAGCTAAATTTAGACCCGGTTTGCCATTGTCTGTCTCTTTAGCTATGAAAAATATGTACACTTTAGGCCAGCTTCCCCAACAGCCCAACACGTTCACGATGACTCAAAGTTATGCAGAAATGCAGAAACCTGCGTCACCCAACGCCCGTTTAGATGATCACCACACAATGCCAATTAAAAAGATAACAAGTACAGTCAAAACACGCCCTTGATATATCAGAATATGTCCATAACTATCACCCAAAAAACGCATCCACTCTATAGGTCCAGACTGCGATCATGCTTGATTGTGACCGCTTCTGTCAACGTAGTCCTGTTGGGCATTGCCTCCCAAATAGGGTCCACGTCAGGACCATCCAAATCACCTGCACCATCCCAACCCCAACACCACACTAATTGATTGAAGGTTAGCTGGTGCATGATTATAATAGCCAGGCAGCATTTACCATATTTTGGTCCCGGCGCAAACTCCAGCATTTCTGACTCCTCTGGCACAAACAGGCGGTCGTGAGGCCCATACCACGAACGGTCTTGCGGGTCAGTGCGTGGGTCGTCAGGCAAACCACCCAGTCGGACATATCCTCGGATTGCAGTCAGGTTGCGGCGCGTGGGATGAATAATGTCCCAGACTTTCTGCTCATCGAACATGTCAGCATAACCAATAAAAACTGATTATTGTACTTGCCTTGTCATAAGCGAGCTTGACTCGTGGAACCATGATAATCCTACCATAGCCCGCATTCCAATAGTCGTTCCCGATCAAACTACACTCGCTGGCAGAGCATTCCCCCTCTGCAATACGCGCCATACGGAAGCGCACATGCGGCGTTGCATATAGCGGTGCTGGGTCCAGGACCGCAATACCGTTCCAGCAAGATTGGACTTGAATGGGCAGGTGGCGCTGGAAGCGATCCGAAGACTCGGGATGGTGGAATACAGCCTCGAAGGGGGCGTTTTCAAGCGCGGTGCCGTTAATGTCACGAGCGACCCAATTATCATAAAACACAGGGGCACCCTACAAACACCATTAATGAAACCCAACTTTCGATCGCAAGGAAAAATTAGGCTCACCAGTCCATCATGGAACATGTAATCCGCTGCACAAGTTAGGCCGGCATTCTGACGGCGACTTTGCCAAATGAGTTCGAGAACGTCATCGATGCATGGCAAAACGTCGTTCATGAAGACCACCGAGTCAAACACTTCGCCTTCGTCCTCACGCAGCTCGTGCAGAGGAACCATTGCCGCATTTCGTACCTCAGCCAGATACTCGATACGATGATTGAACGCGCCCCTTCGACGCATCGACGAACGAATGACAACGCGCAACCCGACACTCCTCGTGAGTGAAGCAAATATCTTCAACAAAGCCTTGGTCTGATCCGTCGACCCGTTCTCGTAGATCGACACAAAAACGTTGTGGTATCCTAGAACCGCACCTACCCGGAACAGAGTACCGAAAAGATCAGGAATAATATCGAACGAGTTGTACAAGTTGATCGCGAAGAAATATTTATGCCCCAACGCGGAGAGCTCGGACCTGCGACGCGTCGAGCTAGAATGCTCTACACCGTGTGCTGGAGTCCAAGAGCCAAAAATTCCTCCACGAGATGGTTTGTTGTGTCCAATGAGCGTAGTATAACGTTCCTCGACCTGCTTCACGTATCCTAGCTGTGCGTTACGCGTACATGTACGAGTGTGGTGGGGAGATAATGTCGTTAATAAAGTGAGAACGCGAAACCGTTGCTCAGGTGTAGGAACTGTGACCGGCTGGAACCCGCCAAGTCGATGTGCTCGCTGGGTATTCAAAGAAGCACCTCCGTCCCAAGCTGGATAGGCTTGCGCCTGGGCAAAATTAGCCATAAAGATAAAATCGGACACTGACCAGGTGACATACCGAGCGACTAATGTTCCAGAGTTGCGAGACACATAGACCAAGAATTATACCAACAGCAAGCGCAATGGGAGTTGGGATGCGACGTATGAATGCGACCACAGGGCTGGGTTGAGCTGGTTTCATCGTGTCATGTACGATGATATTTTTTCGACAGCAGGAAAGCTAGGTGGGTTCCTATGGATCTAGTAGTGAGATTAAAGAATGTCAGTATGGGCTGGGTTGCTTGGGAAGCCAGAATTACTGACACAGCTAGGGTGAAAACCAAATGCAAGACAAGACGACGAGCTGGGGACAAGTGCAGGGCAACAGCGCTTACGGTGGGCGTGTCCGGACACAACAAACCCAAATTTTGAATATCATATTGACAATTCCTGAGGTCCTTACGAACTATTTCGACAAGGCGGCATATAATTGACTTATCCTAAACCAACAGGTTATCTCAATATGCTCGTGCAAGATAAGATAAAATCCGAAGTGCCGGTTCTTATCAAGATCCAGTCACCCAAGCATAGCGCCCGCTACAAAGTCCATCAATGCAAAACTAACGCTCTTTCTCGAAACCTCAGTTCAAATCAGATCTACGGAAGAATTGGATTTTGTTTTGCGCTACGACACCATACGAACGGTGAGATGACCACTTACGGTGTGGCGCGTGGCAACCCAACAGTTATAAAGTTTGGCGACTGTATATATCTGATCTCAACTACCAACGGTGCCTTGCTAACCGCGTATGGCAGTACAGAGATTGTACTTCCAGTTATCGCATTATTCAATTCGTGCAATGTGCCAAGAAACACCCATTGGAAACCGGTGCTACAGGATATTAATTAATAGGGATATGGCCTCAGGACCCCTGGTATCGCAAAGTCAATCGGACCAACGATCCCGCTAGGCGAGCCATACGTATACCTTAAACTTAAACTTTCAAAAATGAACCACTAATCGCACTAGGCATATATGCTCATTGCTGGAGGCCCGGATAATATACACAAAATAGTAGTAATAATAAAAATCTAGATCCACTCCAATCATAAAATCAAAAATGGCCGATATGGGCGCAACGACCCTTGCTGGAGTCGGCCAGGTCCCCTCGCGCTTGCCCAAGGCAAACTTTAATTCCGCAATTGAGTTGCAACAACAGCAATTTCACGGTCCGACCAAGTGCGGGACCGGAATGGGCTCACCGAATTATTTTGATTTCGGGGTTCCCGCGCTCGGCTTTCGGTCATGGTGCGCCGGGATATGTGCGGATGTGGTCCGGACCCCGAGAGCTGAGAACTGTCGGGACGGGTCAAGTTCGAGCAAGAGTCTGAAAGTTAAAAAAGTGGACTAAACAAGGCTTTACCCCCTTTGCCAGCTCCTACGGCTTACTATTCAATAGATGATTCGAGTGTAGGTGTAAAGTGACTGAAACTGCGAAATCTAGCCAAATCCAAATGCCAACCCATTTAACCTATAGTTGAGATTATATGTATACGTACTTTATCTATGATCGAATGAGCACTAGTCTCCCTGGTCATGAGATATGGCAAGTATCGCGGGGACACGACGCACTCAGCCATGACCACAAATCGAGTGGGCCAAATAGATCGGATGGTGGGATACGTCGCTTGATTAAAATAATCATACACGGGAAATGGTGAATTGCAGAAACTCGACACACCAATTGTAATATCCGCGCTATTAATAGGGACAATAATATCGGAACGTTGAGTCAAAGGAAAGATAGCTCAGCCAACTATCATATATTATCACTCAGCCTGATAATCACGCTCCAGTATGACCAACAGTTCTGGTGTTGCCTAGTGCTCAACAATGGAGGTGAGAATCCTAGTTTTAGACTAGAAGAATTAGTTATGCTTCGATCGCATGGACAGCATTGAAATATATATGGGAAGTGCCACCCAGCTCCCGCAATCGAGAATCCTCGCTTGCAAGGCTGATGTATGCATCGTAGTCATGGTAGTTGGCGTGGTGTGAAGGGGATTCGCCACTATCCTAGTTTCCTGGGTGAATGCAGATGTAATCAAGTTGACAGTTTTTACTCGTCGATAATACACTCCAGAATGGTTTGGTGATCAGAACTGCGATCATGGATTGACCTTAAGCTCACATCTCTATAGCATATTGGTATGAACAAAGGTGGCAAATGCCACAAACCTAAAGCGCTGAGCGCGAAACTCAGCTGCAAACTCAGGATGGTTTCAATTTACGCATATAGGCGGTCTCTGTTTGGCCGCACCCCCCGAGACAAGCACCTATTGCGGGGGAATAGTAGGGACCAATACTCACGAAATTGGCCTAAGTGCATGGGGCATGGATCATTCACAAGAACATAATGCATATCGTGCAGGTGTGATGATAGAAAAACAAGTACACAAAGAACAAGCAATCACTCCACATCAGCGATAACAGTTTGTAGACCCTAGTCGTGACGCGTAAACGGAGAGTTGCGAGGTAGCATACAAAATATACCTTGAAGGATGCAACTGGAAGGTGCGATGCGTAAACATAGAGCTTCTCCTTTGCGTCTTCTTCGTCATTTCGCTTGCCTAAAAACATAGGATTGTAGCCAGTTTTTGTAGTTAATAAGTGACACTCACGCTCAAGCTTAACACGGACGCGGTGAGGTACATTCTTGATTCCTTGTTTCCACAACTCCTGGTTCAATTTAGGGTCGAGTCGGACGTCCTTGACACCCATCGCCTATTTCAATGTTAGCCAGGTATAAGGCGAGAGCAGTGGAATCCACCTTTTGCGCAAAGGTAATAACCGCCTTTACCGCCTTTGGTGCACGCTTCTTAAACGAGTGACCATGTACATGCTTGTGCAGGTGAATGGTATACTCGCGGGTGACGACGTCCTGGAGCGCGGAGCGGGTCTTTCCCGTCTACAAACAACCATGGTTAATTCGTGTGCAGAGATGATAGTAAGGGCATGCCTTTTTTTCGGATTTTGTGCGGGCCTGGCGGGCATATTTTGTGAGCGGGCACGTTTATGCGCTAAATTATACGCACCATTGGATTCGAGCGAGGCAAGTCTTGACGGTGATGACAGGACACCGGAAGCAAATCGGATAGCGGAGGTGAGCGGCGTGTGGTGCTTGTCAGTTCCAAGAAATGAGATGAAACAGTGTACGGGATATCGGCCATATTGGGAGTTTCCGTTGTCAATATTGGTACACGTCATGTCAGCGGCCATCACCCGCTGATGTCGGCAGATGGATCCTTTGCCACCTGGTGTGCAAGCATGCTCAGGCTCGGTGGCCGACGATTGTATCGGGAGATGCGTTGAGGATTACCGGATGTTCTGGTCCCCTGAATCTTATTGTTTCGGGTTGGAGCGGGCCTTTGTATGCCGCATCTGCACTAGCGCTGATTCCGGGGTTCTCGATCCCTTCCGTGATGTGCGGTCAGGGTCCAGGGACCGTTCGAAAATGGCTAAAATGCCCGGGTTTTTCAGCAAGAGCCCCGTGCAACAGTCGCTGCGCTCCTCTCCTTTGGCTTTTCCTCACACTCTCTACCATGCGTGTCTCCATCGTCCTTGCTGCTCTTGCTACCGTCGCCTCGGCCAGCGGCTACCTAGGAAAGCGCCAGATTCCAAGCTGCGCCCTCAGTGAGTCGTATTGTCCAAATGCGACGCATTAATCTCATTTTTCTCAGAGTGCATGACGTCTGCTAGTACTGGAAGTTGCTCACCCACCGACAACACTTGCTTGTGCAAGTCGGAGGCGTTTGTTGACACAATCTACAACTGCTTCTATGCGAGTTGTTCGGCATCTGATTTCGAGACTGCCACTGCGGCAGCCCGTGCCCTTTGCTCCGCTGCAGTGAGTAACACCCAACACTAATAATGGAATGCGCTGACTCGGCCTACTAGGGTGTCACTCTGACTTCCACCCCCGTTATAACCGCAACTGCTACTGCCCCAGCTAGCAGCCACAGCGCGACTGCGTAAGTTGAACAATTCTCACCCCTGCAAACTTAACTAACTCTTGTGTCCAGTTCTGCATCCGCTTCGGCTACTTCCTCTTCGAACAACGGTGCCGCTGCCTTTGGCGCGTCTCCCATGATCGGTGCCGTTGCCGCCCTTGCCGGCGTTGTTTTTGCGCTCTAAATTGGGCCTGTTTGCATGTACGGATAGTGTCCGTGTTTGTGTTATTTGATTCTTTCGGTGGTCGGATTCGTTGTATCCTTCGCTTGTGCGCTGGAATATGTAGGATGATATATATTGGGCATGTTTGGAACTTTGCAAGTGAGAAAGTATCGCGATCACGTGGGCGCGGTAGCAATATTTGGCTTCTAGGCGTCCGGAAGTTGAGTCTGAACCAGTAGACACATGTCAGTGTGGGCTGTTGGTGAGTCCTGTGAAAGATGTTCCTCAAATGTGAGTGATTTTTCGGGACATGTCCCCAACAACTGCAGGTTATTCACAACCCACTGTACTACATCTTAGTCTAGCAGCTCTGGGCGGCATGCCCAGAACTCATCTTTGATTATATCTACATGAAGAATACGCACAACAGTCGGTGGAGGCCGTTTTTGTTTTTGTTTTGCAGCCCTTTTAGACTGTGATGTCAACATATCCTCATGTTCGATCGTGGGGTCAATATTTTCCAAGCTCGTCACAGGGTCTACAGCCCCGGCGATCGTCTTCCTGTCATGATCGCTGGAACTTGGCGGATCCGGATTTACGAGCTTGATGACCTGCGAGGTTGGAATATGATGAGCCCACATTCCGGGACAGATGTAATTTACACACCTCTCGTACCAAGACGCTCCCCTTTTTGTATCGTTCCGGAAGTGTATTGTAATTAATGCCATAGCTTGTGAATAATATCTCGTGTTTGTCCTTGGAGAGCGTCCCCTAGGGTTGTGGGATTGAGTGGGGTAGCCGGGAATGTAGGATGGAGTATCGTACCTTGAGTTTCAACTCCGCTTCGCGGGCGGTCGTTCCACCTTGCTGTACCAGGGCCCAAAATGTCGTGTTATACAAGTTATTGATGTGTGCTTGCCAAAAGGTGAAACCACATTGTATGTACAATAAGTTGTTCACACACTCACTGTCAGCCTGCCTCCATGAGAAATAGTCTCTGATTTCTTGTTTCCCCGGGTAAATAACGATCCGCCCATCAAAGGAGGGCGGATACTTGAGCTCTGTGTTCGGAAAGTAGACCTTCCAGTTGAATACGTAGGCGGATGTAAAGAGCGACGTAAGCATAGAAACTATCTTGCTATTCTATCGGGAGAGCTATGAGTAAAGACCAAGAGAACGAACGGATCAGTTTACCTTTGACGCCGGTTATACAATTTAGTTGACTTTTTGAATAGAAAGCTGCCAGGATGGGTGAGTATCAATGGATAAATGGGAAGGGCAAGAGGGGCCCAACCTAAATTCGTCGCTCTCGCCAAACCCAAGCATAATATCCGGATATTCTTCCATTACCGTCTGAGCCGCTTTATCCATGAGTTGTAATGCACGCTCATCATTTGGCTTTTGAAACCCGTGTGCATCCGAGAACCTATGTACACCCGAAGTAAGATCTAGTTTAGTGAGAGTAGTATGCGAAGAACTCACTTGTGAAAAGCGTGTCCGTCTATGCGCAAGACAAGGTGCGTATTTGGCAAGAGCGGATCTGGGAGCTCAAACGATCTAACATAAGCGAATCGCGTATTCGCCATTGCTCGCGTGCTCGAAGATGATTTGCGTTGTGCCCGATTCACAGTTTGGAATCTGCTGATTGTGGGGGATGTGTTGATCGAGGATCTGGACTGCGGTTCCACTCTAATAGTGAACAGGGTGCTTTGAATTGGAACTTGATTCGTGAAAAGGTTCTCGTCCAATATAGACGTAAAAGTCAAGCTGCGACCAAGAATGCGCAAGTGGACTCGATTACAAATCAAATCCTCAAGCGCTGGGCGCTCTAAACTTTGCAGAGCTCCTGCTTTTTACTTCCGCCTGCCTCCGCTCGTGCCAGCCCGCAGGATTAATCTACCGCTGTACCCACAAAAATCTTAATTTTTATTTATTTATTGAACTGGCGCCGAGAAGTGCTATAACCGCGTGAAGACAAGTTCGAGAAACCTCCAAGTACATGTGGGCCAGTCCACATTCCAACCTTCCCGTCTGATCGAACTCGAAGTCTCTGGGTTCACCACTCGCTGGGTTTTCCTAATCCTGTGAAAAAAAGCTGGCATTAATCGCTTGCGCTCCTAGATCGTCCGGGGCTCCGAGTTGACATAGCGCTGCTTTGTTTAGTCATGGCTGCCCATTGCCTGTCGTAATTAATTGCACAAAGGTGGAATTCCTCCATCTGATGGTCGCTGCTCAAACGAGGGTGTTTATGCCAGGAACAGACATACCGATGATAGGTACGCGATCGGTCTGGAGGGATGCCGGCTTTGTCTTGTCCACTATAGAACTTGCTACTAATCGCGAGTCTGCGGGGTGTGGCAGTTGTTCCAGCGCAAATCATATCGCGTTCCTTGTTGTCGTTTTGCTCGGCAAAATGATATACAATGTCATGAAATTGGGGCGGGACTTGAACTAGTTCCTGCCCCGCTCTATGCTCAAGTGTGAGTTGGAATGTCGAGTTGTTAGTGGTTCTGATACTAATCTGGATTGTCCGGTGGCGCCATTTTGTACAGGAGACAAATGATAAAGTTTAGGCGGTTTGGCCGTATGGGTGGTTCCTTGATTAATTACATTTTCAGGCCAATGATTCGGGCGGGCATATGAATTCTATCCATCGTGAGTTCGAAATTTGGTGCTCAATCGTTGAAGACACTCTTAGCAAGTTACATAATTTGTGTTCAGGATTAGATGTAGGGTTGGACGGGCAAAAGGAACGTGAAGTATTCAGACCTCGCCAAGAGCACAACCACGCGCGTTCAATTCCCTGTCTCATCTTGACTCTTGGCTCGCGTTTCAACTGGATTTTGGCTACTTGTGAGTGCGTTTGCAGTAAATTTACGACGTGCTGCCCTCGGGGTGGAAGGCCCTTACTTCGTGTGGCAGAACGGCCTGATGCCGATACTCGTGAAAATGTCGTTACTCGATTTGCCCACGCAGAAGTACACCTGAGAACCTCAGGATCATATGCTCGATATCGGGTGGCAAGGCGCGGATAACCACCCTGGTTGCGGGGTTGGTACACATCCTTGCTTGAGGCGGAACCGAACCGGACATAAAATAATGCCGGATATGAGTACGGCTGGCCAGGATAGTGTTATGGGGATATACGGGACTAGTATTATGGAATCAGCTGGTAGAGTTCTACACTCGTTGCATGCTTGAATTGCTGTGTGATACTAATTCAAGGGTGGGGGACGTACTGGCGGATTGGAGCAGTATTTTTCGGAACACTCCCAGGAAAACCGTCAACGAGCGAGGAACTTGTTATCGTGGTGGGTCCAACTAACTTTCACTGTGGTGGCCGCCTAATGGTGCCATTCAGGTGTTGACACAACAGAGGGCTCACCATGAGTAACAACTACAGGTTCAATGAGGTAAATCTCGATAGTTCCTCCCGAACCCCTACATTTTAATCCATCGTTTACCATAATGTAGAACTGGGTATTGGGTTGTCACCCAGGAAGGATATTCAAGTAACGTGGTAGGCCCCAGGAGATATGCGCGACTGCTTCACCAGTTAGTACTAGGGGTTGGGGTTGCGAGAAAGCTTCACATTAACGCGCAGATGGGCATTCAGCTAGACCTAGCCCTGTAAGGGCAGATATACGTGATGTTAAGCTTGTCAAGGCCACTGGGGCTCAACTAATATTAGGCGCCGTCTGGCCCGCGAGGACAGTTTATCGTGTATCATCACCACCAGTATCGCACCGTTACTTGAAGGCTACAACATATATTTGTGGGGTTTGAGACTTAACCATAATACCTCCTTTTTTGATGCGGGCTTCGTACTTTGGGATACTTGTCGTCGATTTTGGAGAATAGGCCGACGTGTCTGGCCCGGGACTCGACTATTTGCACATGATCTCTACCGGAGCGTATACTTGCTGAGAAAATGCGGTGCCCCTAATTTCTTGGCGGGGGCGTTTGTGTGCTTTGTACTTGCACTGGGCCAATTTTTCACTACCGCAAGCATATAGTGGCCCCTTCAACTTCAACTAGATTTCGCAACGGTGAGTATTTCGGGATCATGTATTCGACAACAATAATATTAGTGACATAAGCAGCCACGTAGGCGCAACAACATAGAAACACGAACTACACAAACACTACGTATTTACTCAGAAATAAATTTATCTCAAGGTGCCATGGTGGCCATCGAGGACGGCCTTGATAGCTGGCCTGGGGAAGCGACATTTCATACACTTTTTACCCTAGTTAACTTTTTGGCCCAGGGGTGCGGCGTCATTGGGTATGCGCGTCAGCACGATGTACCTTTAACCTAGGTTAAACTGACTTTTACTGATAACCTTTGTCATGTCACAGGATTCTCAACTTCACGCACATGTAGGTTTTGCCGCTCCCCGATCGGATTCTCAGCCTTGCGGTTAGTCACGTCGAGAACGAATTGCTCACATGGCAGGTTTACAAATGACACCACGCGGATCATCAGCCCCGCATGCGGCTGTATGCTGGCGAAACTTTGATCGAGATACTTCGTTCTTGACTACAATGGGTCATCCATTGCGCTTCCAGCCACAGCTTGGTGGACTTGGAGTTTGCAGGACAAGATACAGCAAGTTAATTCGGTTCATTCCGCATGAGGTAAGACAAAGTTGGTTATACCTTTCAGCCTAGCTGATATTTTATGATCAAGTAGAACAAATTACGGATGTACGAGTTCCCTGTAATGGTTAGAGATAACTTGAATTTACCCTGGTTATAATATCTTGATAGGGACTTGTTACCCACGATAGGGCCATGGAATTGAAGGTTGATGCCTGCGGAGGCAATCGTTGTCTTTTGAGGTTGAATCTGGAAGAAAGTGTAGTCATGTAGTATAGGGTGAGTGGACTGTCACCTCGTGGCCCTGGTAAAACCTCGGAGCTTATCTTCAGATATTGTTCCTCAGCCATAGTGGGAGCAGTGTCTTTCGGGAGCGCCCCCTATTGGTCCGTTTATGATCTCTCACAAGTTCCACGTGGTGCGCATAAACCCCGGTTGGGCGAATGCAATAACTCAAAACTAAGAAGCTTGTTGGTGATGTTTCGTTTGATGCGTCGACGTGCACACGTGAGGGGTGGTATTGGCTGGGCATGAGCGACGGCCAGGGCGTAACGAGGCGGCGGCCAGGGACGCCCCGAAGCAATGAATTTCGATGAATTTCGTAGGACGTATAAAAGCATTCGTACTTGCAATTTGGAGCCCCAGGTTTTTTGCCCCTTGTTCTCCCCACACCAACTACCTAATATGCGTTCTACAGTCGCTTCATTATCCACCGCTGCTGCGTTCGCGCTCCTTGCTTCGGCGGCTCCTTCGCCAAAGTACGTCAAGCCAGACGGGACCCATTTCCAGCTCGATGGAAAGCCATACTACTTCGCTGGGACCAATTGCTACTGGTGCAGCTTCACAGCGGTGTGTTGTCTATATGTATTTACTCCCTGGATGAACCTAATTTGTCGGCCCTGTAGAACATGAGTGACGTCGAGATCGCATTCGATGCTGCGTCCAAAGCTGGCCTGAATGTGATCCGTACCTGGGGTTTCAACGAGGTGTAAGAATAAATTTAGAGATATCCTCAGGAACTATACTGACTATAGCTCACAGTAACGTAACTAGAGTTCCTGGTGGGCTACCCGACTATGGAGGCGAGGGTGCCGGGCCAACTTCCATCTATTACCAGAGCTGGGACAATGGAAAACCTACCATCAGTACGTATCTACAAAGTACATTCTCTGTTACACTCGTGCTTAACTTCTAAATAGATTATGGTGACAATGGACTGGGGCACTTTGACAAGGTCGTTGCCCTCGCTGAGAAGAAGGGCATTAAACTTGTCGTTACTCTGACCAATAACTGGGCGGACTACGGTGGAATGGATGTTTACAAGTGAGTTCCCTGCAACTCTGACCCTTATATACTAAACCCTGCTCCAGCGTGAACCTTGGAGGACAGTACCATGACAGCGTATGTCACCTACAATCAGTTGAATAAATGCCAACTAACGCGTTTCATAGTTCTACACGGACGCCAAGATTAAAGCCGCGTTCAAGAACTACGTTCAGGCTGTAGTTTCTCGTTACCGCAAGAGCCCTGCAATATTCTCATGGCAGGTGGGTAACACAGTTTTATTTATTGCTTACTACTAACCCTTAAAATATAGCTCGCTAATGAACCTCGCTGCGGTGCTGATGGCAAACGTAACCTTCCTCGAGGCCCGAGTTGCAATCCTAAGGTAGTCGTGAGCTGGATGGACGAGATATCGAGGTTCATCAAGGTTATTCTCACAGTCCTGAATTCCATTCCAAGTGTACTAATGGGATTATACGATCAGAAAATTGACGGCTTCCACATGATTAGCACTGGTGAAGAAGGCTTCTTCAACTTTGCCGGCGAAGAGGATTGGGCATATAACGGGAGTGATGGTGGTGACTTCTATGCCAGCACACAACTCCCAGCCATTTCCTACGGAACATACCACACCGTGAGTCACGATTTGTTCCTGGGTAGAACGCTAGTTGACATAAGCTGCCCTTTTTTAGTATCCCGATTGGTGGAGCAAGACCCCTCAATGGTACGTTTGCCCGGCCAACCCGATATACATTAACTAACCGTATATCTAGGGTTCTTAACTTTACTACTCAACACGCTATCGCCCAGAAGAAGATTGGCAAGCCCGTAGTCTGGGAAGAGGTGGGTTATTAAACGATTGTGCTGTGCAGCCTACTAAATGCGCTTTACCGAAATAGTACGGCTGGATGACTGCTGAAGCCCGCCTCGCCAACCTCGGAATCGTTTCCAACTATACCCGCCTCGACGCGATAGTTCCTTGGCAAAAGGCAGTGATCGAGCAAAAGATCGCTGGTGACCAGTTCTGGCAACTTGGTGTTAGCAACCTCTCTTTCGGGCGCTCCACTAGTACGTCCTTGATCGTCGATGCGAGTAGTGACATTTAGCTGACACAATTCATCAGATGACGGGTTCACCATTTACCTCGACGATCCCGAGGCCCAGACCCTGGTCTACGATCATGTCAAGGCCGTCAACGCGCAAAATCACTAGGTACTCGGGCAATATTGAATGTAAACGGGGTTATTTAATCTTTGCATTGGTGACATGTAATTCGTATTCGTTTGGCCTGCGTACATCAGGCCTACCACACCCTTCGGTAATACACCATCATTATATTTTCAAGTTAGGCTCGATCAATCAGATGAGACGGGACGCAAAAATATCGCGCATATACCCTCAGAAAGACGTTCAGTGCATCACAATCCAGATTCAATCAAAAAATTGATTGGTTTTAGACAACAGACATCAGAGCTATGGACAATTGAACAACAAGCAAAGATGCCATGCACAGACAATGAACAAAGAGCGGGGGCTAGCCACAACTAGGCAGATACTACGATCACGAATATACAGGAAAACACCAATGCATCGGTAAAATCAATCAAGATAAGGAAAGCAAGAGGTTGCGATGGATGAGAATGATACAAAACGTCATGGTGATAAAAATGAAGTAGACGACGGACGCCATCTAATGGCGGAGAGAACTCGAAAGCACTGATGATACAAGGCCAAGTTTTGATAGAAAGCAATAACATATGGAAACAACGAATGAATGAGTTGAACTCAAGGTCTGAATGAGTCGACAAGTAAATATAAAGAAAAACGAAAGTGCATACGCAAACAAAGCCAAATGATCAGGGGAATTCGTCTAATCTTGCTCATCAGCAGTATTGGCCGCCCACTCGTAAATGCGAGAGGAATTACGAGACAGAGATAGTGCCACAAGGTTTCGTAAAACGTCGTCCATCGAGGCAGTGCGCTTGGCTCGTTCAGCAGTGTCAAAGACCGAACCGATCGGCAAGGGGGTCGCGGGCATCCCCTCATTAGTTCCAAGACCCGAGAAAGAGCTGCGACGTCGAGAAAGGTTTGTGACAGGTGAATCAGTATCACTAGACGTGGCTCCGACACCACCCTTGTCGCCACCAACCCTCAGATTGAGGTTTCCGACGAGCCATTCCAGGCCCTTGATCTTGCGCTCATCCTCTTTTGCCTTAGCGTCTTTTTCAGCGACAGTCGCCGTTAGCTCTTGGATACGTTGCTCATATGACCGCTTTTCTTCCTCAAACGCCTTGACCATATCGATCAGGTATTTGCTCATACCGTCAAACTGTTGGCGTTGAGCCGCAAGCACGGAGCCTAGAGCATGTACGGCGTCCGGCGTGACGGGAGAGGCGGGGATTGGGGTGATAAACGTAGAGGATCGAATTAAGAGCGAGTCAAGGCGAGACCGTTGAGAGCCCAGGCTCACACGCCGCTGGTCATTTACAGGCAGCGAGGTCGAACGAGGGCTGATTGGTGAACTGGTAGACGCTGCGAGATCGGGCCACGGACGGGGCGAGGGTGGTAATGGCATTGCTGGCGGACCACCCACCAGCGGTGGCAGAATAGAAGACCTTTTGGATGAAGGCCCCAAAAACGGGTCGGCTGGCGACGGAGGCGTTTGGAACGGGTTCAAGTTGAGGAATAGCTCTTGGTGCTGCATCATCAAGCTGTCGCGTTTCTTGCCAGCTCTCGTGCTCGGAGAGTTCAAGTCGAGTTCCAAGCCGGTAAGTTCTCCGGGATAGGTTTGAACGTCCGGTGCCTTGGAGTTCCATTCGCGGTAAGTTGGAACGGAATCGAGGTTGAGAGGACGAGGACGCGGACCCTGCTCGTTCTTCTTGGTACTCGCCTTGAACGAATCGGTCTCCGGATTGGACTTCCTGGGGCTACGTGCCGCACGCAGGCTCTTGGAGGAACGCGCAGGACTGATGGACAAGTTGGCCGTGGGGGGCGCGCCCATCGTGTTCGGGCGACGTTTGGGCCTTGGTGGATTGCCGGGCGGCGCAGGGAATTGGAGGCCATCAACAATAATTGGAGAACCTGCAGAGGTTGAACAGAGGGGCGGGGGATCCACCGACGCCGCCGGCATGGACTCGGGCAACTGCACCGGGGATTTGTGGGGCGTAAGTTCTGGGGTCGGCGCAATAGATGCCGATGGGGAAAAGGCCGGAGTGGGGGTGGTAACTGTTGGGGTAGACTCTGCGCTGGGCGGCGACATTGGAACGGGCGAACTGTATCCACGCTGCCGAGTCTTGGGGGTATGAACCTGCAAGTAACCATTCTTCGCGTCCGCACCAACTGTATGCACGGTCGTTGGCGTCTGAGGGGCTAGCGGTTCCAAAGTCCCCCCGCGCGACAACAGCCCCATATTACCTCCAGAGATAGTACGATGACGCTCGGCCGTCGACAGGGTACCGTCGGAAGATATCGACATGTTGGGCGAGTGGCTCGTGAGCTTGGTTGCAACAGGAGGTGCAGACGAGCTCAAGGGGGGGAGCTGAGGTTGAAGCATCGGGTTTTCAGCTTGATCCGTGGCCAACAGCGAACTCGTAGACTTAAACCCGTCGCCTTTGCTACGCGTGGACATCGAACCCATCGACCTAGTGTGTGGGAGATCCCTTGGCTGAGATTGGGGTTGAGACGGGAGTTGAGAGTTTATTTGGGGGGTCGTAATCATTAATATAGTCGTCCTGCGCGGCGTTTAGGTTTAAAAAAAATATTCATCACAATTGAATGGATCAGCTCACCCATCTGGCAACCGATGCTCGCGCGTATTTGGTGGCAGCTGTCTGTTCAGGGAGCTCTGCAAGCCCGTGCCGGTACCTGAGAGACTAGAACTATCCTCGCCGAGATTGAATAGCGGCAGGATAGGAGAGAAGCTATTCCGAGATTCGCCGCTGTCATCGCGTCCAACCAAACGTGGGAGGGGAATGGTCGGAACAGGAGGAACTTCAGTATTGAAGGCCGGACCAGCTGTGGGACGACTCTTCTCTCGCCTCCGTCCACCAATACGGAACAAGGAGGACCTAGTTCGTGAACGCGAAGCACCCGAACCTAGCAAGAAATTGAGCAAGGTAACATAAATACAATCAACGGGCTGTACATACTGTCTATATCCACTTCTTTGAATGGTGATTTCGGAACAGGTCCAGGACGGTGAGAATCTTCAGGACCAGTAGCTCGGAGAAAGTCGCTTAGATCGGCTGTAGAGGCTCGATATGATTCACCGATTGAATCGAGGAGATCGTCCTCCCCGCCAATAGGGAGGGCAGAAATGCGCCGTGATAAATGGCTGGAAGTAATCGGGGGGCGTGCATACGCGGCCATGCTGCGACGTTTGGGATAAGTGGTAGAATAACTACTATCGACACTGTCGTGAAACGAGTGAGATGTAGGTGTTGGAGAGTCGGGGTCAGGGATGTCAGGAGATACGTTTCCCGGCACAAAGATATCCCCTCGATCTAAGCTGCGACGTGTACTATCGTAGCTGTTTCGAATCCGCTCTCGAGCGCGACTGGGCAATGATGCAAAAATAGCCGGGAGAGTTGGAGAAGTGGGGGGGCTCACGTTGACACGGGAGAGTGGGGAGGTCTTGTTGGTTAGCGGGCGAGCCAAAAGAGAGGGGGGGACTGTCGGCCGGGAGTTGGAACGCTTGCGCCCTGTCTTCTGCGGATCTGCTCCTTCCAAGATGCTGGATAGATTTTCGTCGGAACGAGCGGACAGGAGGCTACTCGCGTCAGCGACAGTACGTCTTCGCTCAGGTTTTGTGGTGAAGAACAAGTTCAAGGTTCCGCGGCCCCGTCGATGGATAGGAGATACGTCGGGAGAAGGAGACAAAGTCGGTTTGTTAATCTGAACGCGGGTGCGAGGAACGGTGGCGATCCTGCTCGTGTCGCTGGCTGAACGTCCGCGGGGGTCAAGAAATGCAGGAGAGAATGGCCCGGCCATTGGAGGTACTTAGGGGTGTGATCCTAACCGGCGAACGATAGGAGGCCGCCTGTCCACCTGACCAGTCGTCGGTCATGCACTGGGGAAACGACTCGGAGGGACAGAGCGGAGCGCAAGTCGTCACCGCCCAAGTTATTTGCGGCCGCGGACAAGACTTGCAGGGCGCAGACTAAATACCGGTGCTTCTAGTGCAAAACAGGCTAGGCGATCATAAAAACTTTATCAATTAGTTTGGGTGGCACAACTAGTCCCGGTCCGCCCATCCATGCCTCACCGGATCTGATGGCCCTGTCCCAGGTTCCAACATCCACGGCCATCTTCTCACTGGGCTTGCAGATAATTGTCTATGCATATATACAAGGCGATTACAAGTGAGTAAGGACAAATGTCGTCACAGCAGAGTGGAGAAAATTTACGTATTGAATCCGGTGCAGCAACTGTCACAACACAAGCCCTGCGACCCTGAACATCACGAAGCCTCGGAACCCTTCTATCCCGCGTTTAATGGACTTCGATCATCTCAACATTCAATTCACCAGCTTCGGTCTGGGCTGCTTGCTGCCCCTCTTTGCTTGAAGTTTCAATACAGTCGACTCACAGCGTTGCCATATCAGAGCATGATGCAACTGAGGCTATACACGTCGAGATGAACGAGGTTCCCGTAAGTTTACCTCCAAACGGGAAGATATGACACACCACCCTCGCTGCGCTCCCAGGAAATGCTTCTGTGTGTTTCATGCGGCGCTCGCTCTTGCCAACAGCCCCAGGAATAATTGTCTAAAATTTCCGAGCTTACTGTATCACTATTACCCAATAGCGCAGTAATTAATGTGACAGATGAACCTAGAAATCGTAGACAAAACCAAGGAGGCCAGGAACAATTCGCTTGTGCCATACCAATTGCAATTGTGTACGTGAATCTGTGATAAACTCGGAGTGAATAGGATAAACAGCCTTCGATCAGACTCACCAGATTGTGCTACCAGTTGACTCTCAAGAATGTGAATGTTGCCGCAACGGCAGCCAGTGACAAAACGGCCACAACACTTATGCCCATGGCAATGCCTTCTCCAGAACCAAATTTCTCAAACCCTTGGGCGGCCTCGACTTCGAGCCGCGCGTCATTCGAAGTTCCAACAAATCCGTCTTCCGCGAGCGAGAAGTACGTTTGTGATAGTGTGCGCTTGTGTTGGGGAGCAGCAGGCGTTAGTGGAAGTGTCTGCACGCTCAAATCGGACAGAGACGACTGCGCTGAGTGTGTCATGGGAGTTGTGGAACGTGATTTCTTCTGAGCGCTTAGAGATGACCAACACCCACGTGACCAACTGGCCCATCCACACCTTGATCTCTGACTTGGCATTTCGCGATGGTGCACGATACCATCCCTATAAAGATCGAGTTTGGGTATGCTATTATAACAATCGTCTGCCAAGAGTATTGAATTATCTGCCTTAGAGGGGGTATGGAATTACTATTCTCCAATCAGCGTTCGCATTCTGTCCAGTTGCCAGTCAAGACGCCAGATGGAGAGCCGGCCAACTTGAAGTTTCTGATTCGCTACATGCGGGACAATATGCTCAAGGAACGGGAAGAGCTTTTCATCGAGGCTGATAGCGTGTAAGCATAGATCACACTGTATAGAGCACGAACCACAACCTGATTTGGCACATTCTAGGCGCCCGGGTATACTCGTCCTGGTCAATGATACGGATTGGGAGCTCGAGGGTGAAGGCGAATATCAACTAAAGGCCGACGATGAAATTGTGTTTATATCCACACTTCATGGCGGATAATAGGCAACTTGGTTCCCACCTTCCCCTGTTCCAGGCCCGCCAAGCCGTCCCAGTGGGCTCAGAATGTTTCCAAATAAGACGTACTCTATGTTACAGAAGCGTCGCAGATTACTCTCGCCCGAATCGATCCCTCAACTGGGCTACAATGGAATCTTAATGTGTCGCCAGAACTAAATTGACGATCAAACAGCCAACGTGATTTTGAACTTGTTGCGGTCAGTGGTCCTGAGCGTCTGTCCGGCTCGGAGACGGGGGTATTTCTTGGAGTTGCTTTGTTCACCAGTGAGCTTTGCATCGCTCCACGTGACTTGGAGGCCGACCGCGGGATCAAATGGATGATTAGTGTAGTACTTCCTTTGCAGGGAACCTTGGGAATTGCTCGCGGCCTTGCTATGTCCGCGCGACAAGATGCGGGTACAAAATCCCCAGTGTGCCTTCGTTGTTGTTCACTAGTATCCGACCCACTCTCCTTCTCTTGTCTACTACTTGCCTTCTTGTCCGTCGTCCCAAATAACCACCAACTATCATCATGTTCGCCCGCTTCTCTCTTCTCGTCCTCACCCTCGTCGTTCTCTTCTCCGGACTTGCTCGGGCCAGTTTCCCAGCTTGCGCTCAACGTAAGTTGCTGATTAATATGGCGCCGCGTACACTTACCAACTCTTTGGTTTTTCAGCTTGTATTGGCCAAGGTAATCTCGGGGGTTGCAGTGCTACAGACAATGCATGCTTGTGCAAAAGCGCAATCTACTGCAATGCGACCAACAATTGTTTCCGGAATTCGTGCAGTCAAGCCGACTGGAAGGCCGCATACGACCAATCTGTCTTGATGTGTCAAGATGCTGTAAGCTTTGCTTGAACGATTGACTGTCGCACTACTTACGTTCTGTGCTTTGGTTAGGGAGTTTACTCGACCATCGTAGTCAACCCTCCGCCTAAGCGCACCCTCGCTGCTCCCGAGGTCAAGAGAACATTTGCTCCGGTCTATGTCCGGTATGTTATTGCCCATTGACACTTCTAGCGTTTACTAAGGCATCACCTTTCTCTCACCAGGCGCCGCTAATTTCGGGTGCTTTCAGCCACCATAGCTCATGACTTAGGTGGTCGTACAACTCAAGGAACAAGTTTGGGCGTTCGCATTTTAGTATCATTCGATGTCTCTATTTCTTTTAGTAGGTATTATACTCGTCTTCTCGGATTGGATTTTTGTTCGATATTCGGAATGTTTGTTTGTTGCCTTTAATTTTCGTTCTTTGCACATTGCGTGTACACCTGCAGCCCACGAACTTGTCACATATTTTCAATCTATCACAATAGATAACTTTGAGTGCCCTAGCTCCCAAAAATGCGGCACTCGGGCGTATGCCCGATTTGGGTGCATACAGGAAGTGCATAATTTGAAAATCTGCATGACGTCAGCGAAGTGCAGCTCACTCCTTTCGACCATCATAGACAACGCTTTGTTTCCTAAGATCTGACCCTCACTATAAATTGGGAGTATTATCGCGCCTGGAACCTATCAGTTAGAACGAGAATGCGCGGGCTTCATACAGAGCAGGCTCTTCCCGATGAATTGCGGTTTATAGTTGCTGTTGCCTCTAATGTGGCACTGTTCAATCCGCCCGCCACTTTGATGGTGGCGCCTTTACAATCACAAACCTTGAGCAAGGAAAAATGCGATGTAGCTGATTGGTGGCGGCTGGCTGGAGAATATTGGTTAAACGACGTTTGCGCGCATGTAAGTAAGTTGTGCATCTGTTTATTGTGTTGTTTGTCGAGTGACGTTTGCTTGTATTAGTTGGGCGTTGACCCACGGATACTCCCCCCGAATCCCTCTGTGAAAGACGCCGAGTTTATGGTGGGAAACGTGTCTCCCGAGGACCACTTTAATATTACATCCACACTTCTCACGGCGACCATCGTTCCGAGTTCAAAACCCAGGGGGGAACCTGATAGACAACCACGGCCAGCCGAGGCGTCAGAAAAAATAGTAAGAGCGTTCGGCTATACTGCTGCTAGCCGCGCTCTCCTTGCACGTACCCTCGAACTACTATGTATACCCATCGGAAATCTCTTAGAAGTAGAAAAGACTCTGGGTCGAGATTTGTTCCAAGAACTAAAGGAAGCAGAAATGAAGGAGAAGAGCGAAGCAGCACGCAAGGAACAGGAGGAAGGGTGGGGTGGGAAATGGGGAAGGTGGGCTGCAACGGGTGGCGGGGTCATCGTAAGCGTGTTTACGTGTATTCATTTTACAGCACGTCGTCTGACGGGTAATATTTTGTAGTTTGGCGGTGTGGCGATTGGGTTGACCGGCGGGCTTGCGGCTCCCGCACTCGTACCGCTGCTTCCTTTCCTGAGTGCCTCGACTGCGCCGATCGTTCTTGGCTCCCTTTTTGGGGTGGCAGGTGGGGGTCTTGCGGGAAATCGCGTCAGGAAGAGGTGGGGCGGGGTAGAACTGTTTGAATTTGAACAAATTGCGGGAGGAAATCCGGACTCGGTGGGACACGAAAAGGCTAACTCATACGCCATCCACCAACGCAGGGGCCAAACTTCAAGCGGAAGAGAAGATAATCTGGGAGGCAAGGAAGATATTTCGCAAGGAAAGCGGGCCCCGCCAAGCTTGGTTGCGACTATATGCATTCCTGGCATCTGTCTCAGGTCTGAGGATGAAGGGTTGGAGGCATATAAGAATGCACTTGATGCTGCGCTTGGAAATCCTACTAGAGATGTTTTCGTTTTGAAACACTCTCCAGATGGTGTGTACTTCCTCCTTGCTCATGTTTTTGTCGGTCGATAACCATTAACCCTACTAAGTGATGCTTTCAACCGGAGAGGCACTGAATACATGGATCCAAACCAGACTTCTCAGCAAAGTTGGAAAGGAAGTGCTTTCTCGTACAGCATTTAATGCCGTTCTCGCCGTTGTTTCGCTCCCAATGATGATATATAGGCATGTTCCTTGTTTTCACCAATGATTGAACTGATTTTTGTTATAGCACCACGGGACTTACGCTAGATAATGACTGGATCCGAGCTTGTGACAAGGCCCGAAAGGCTGGGAATCTACTATCAGAAGTATTGAAAGAAAAGGTACAAGGGGAACGGCCGATCACCATCGTGAGTGGGTTCCGTATACAAGTCGTCCCCCCGAGTCACTATATTCTCAGGTTGCTTCTTCCCTTGGCGCAATGGGGTTATTCAAAGCCTTGCTTGTGCTAGCAGACTCGGGCGCTCCAAAGGAGCCCCTGATTGACAGCGTATTCTTAATATCACTACCACAAGTCATTTCGCCTCGCGAATGGACAAAGGTTCGTCAGGTAAGTACAGTTGTACTCATCTCCTGGGACTAGTCACCTACACCTTATGAGGTTGTGGCCAGAAGAATCGTGAATGTATACAGCTCCCGGGATTTTGTTCTTGCTGGTGTCGGTCGCCTGCACGAAGTAATCAGTGGTGCTGGATTCGGGGGTATGGCTGGGCTAAATGCGGTAAACGTTCCAGGTATTGAAGATGTGAACGTTTCAGATATTGTGGAAGGTAGGTCCGGTGATTGGGCTTTTCTTTCGCGAGTACCAATGGTTATGCCGCTCAACAGGTCACTTTGATATCAATAGTAAATTAGCCGAGATACTCCAAGGTGTCAGGGTAAACGAATAGTTTGCAGATCTTAGATATGGGGTTCATATCATAATTCGATACAAATACAAATACATAATGCAAGTAGGTTTACGCGCCCATCCCAGGTGAATGATCGTCCAAAAGCTAGCTTCGAGCGGGTCAAAACGGCTTGGAAATGGGATTAGCGCGAGCTGTAATTTGTCCTATTGGTGCTTAATGTTGGAGCGTTGTTTGCTGAACTGGGTTTGAGCCATCTTTGCCTAATTGGTGCTCCAAGGAACAGCGTTTGGGCGCTCGCCGCCGGCGCATATCATATATGCGTGGGCGCTTGCTTCAAGTTGCGTCTGAATACAGACTGAATGGTTGCCACGGCCCCGTTGTAGTATACGGGCTTTGAAGTTGGTACCATCAGATTAAAACAAAGGTATGCTTAGAAATTGAAGCTCTGGGGCTGCCCACTATAGCTTGGGTGCAAGAATTTATATGTCCTGAAATTAAAGCGGGGAAAGTGAAGAGTCTATTATCCATTGGGATAGGATAGATTTTGAGCGGTGGGTATCACGCGCATTAAGCGCAGCTACCGACACTATTCCTTACTGAGTGTTCTGTTGGTGGCTTTAATTAAACGGCAGGACCATGTTGGGTGGCCAAGTTGCTGCGGTAAAAGTCCAAGATTGTTCGTGTGCCACTGTGCCTGGCAATTGAGTATGAGACTCGCCGCGGTAGTCCGGCAGTGCCAAAACGTTCCACATGGCATCACTCATTCGGGTTTGACCTCCAAGTAATAGTGACATTAAACTTATTCTGTAATCGCTACGAGAGTTTGTTTCTACAGATATCGATCATGCAGTCGTTCGGAGTACTTTAACCTCGTCCAGTCATGGCGAATACCCAAAAAGGGGGGCTCGCATACAAAGCATAGTAGAGATACCAACGACCGTGATAATCTAGGCAGTTGATGAGATATAGCGCTGGTGACCCTCGGCCTCGTTGCGCGTCCTATCACGACACTACAGTTAGAATGTACCAAACTAGGTCGGAAGATGATTGCTGTTACTTGTATATAGATAGGGAAGACGCTGACTATCAGCAAGATAGGCCAAAGCACTCTGGATTGGAGTACATTGGCTCAAAAGGTCCAAGTAAGCATAGTTTCCAAGTGAGCCACACGCAATTTGTTATTCACCCAGACGTGACTTGACAATGTTAAAAAAACACGTGGGGTATTTTACACCTCTCATGATCAGATGACTTGTACTTTTTAGAGGGTGTACCCTTTAGGAAATACTGATGTAATTATGAATATAGCTTTGTAGTTATTGTGCGAGACCCCGGGAGCACATATACAGACTTGCACACGCACATCTTGTGCCTGGCGAGCTGCGCATGACGACCTTTGAAGTCAGATCGATCTGTTTGCGACTTGGACTTTGATGACATTTATTCATCGGTCAACTTTGCAACCTTAAATTCCAGAGATCCTGGGCTGAATTTAGATGGCTCTCTTGGTTCACTTGCGACTTGGGATAACTCAAGCGCACAAGAATTGAGCTTAATCATCCTAATAAGATTTAGCTCAAGCTGAATTTAATATATTTTACAGTGGTGCTTTGTCTAGAACTAGCGCCCACTGGCACTTGATTCGCATTTGAGTTTCATCGACGACTCTTTGGTCGGCCGAATGGGGTGGCTAATCGATCTGACGGCGCTTGATGGAGAGAGCATTACCGTTACATCCCGCCCAACGTCGATCAGTCGATCTTCAAATGACCCACCGCCACTCTGGCAGTTGCGCTCACGACAAGGACCCGGTCCGATAATCCTCCTTTGTACGACTGTGCTCTCTTGCTTGGTTCGCGAGCCACTGGGGTCCTGAATAGTTATGCTCTCTGTGGCTTGTAGATCGTGCTCTCGATGGACTTTGTCTCGCGCTTGGGGATGGGGATTCGGGGTGACTTGGGGTTGTGTACGGTTTGTTTCGTCGAATTTGTATCCTGATGCGTTTGAGGATTTTGGAGAAGACGATGTGGATGCGAGTTCGGCTCTGTCCGATCTGGCCAAGCGAAAACGAAAAGCCGAATGGAAGCGAAGACAGTCTGTGCGTCGAATCTCTCACGATCCGACTCGCACTCTAAAAGTGTGATCATAGGGCAACTTTATAGATCATATCATCATTCAAGCGCGAGGAGGTAATTCATTCATTAATGAGTTAGTTACGAGCTGCGATTAAGTAAGTTGTGGGTGTAGGACAAGGTGGTGACGGATGTGTTGCGTTTCATCGCGAAAAGTTTAAGCCGTTTGGGCCCCCGTCTGGGGGAAATGGTGCACGCGGAGGCGACGTGTATATTTTGCCGACACCGGGTTTGACGACCCTGGCGAGCGTGACCAGGCGTGCGCGTGCCGGAGCAGGGTCGCATGGCCAAGGCGAATGGCGACATGGCAAAAAGGGACTGGATCTGGTTATTCGTGTGCCACTCGGCACGGTCGTACGCGAACTTGTGGATGGACGTAAGCCTCGAGATGCGTTTGAGGATGAAGAGGAGAGTTTGCGTGGGCTTTCGGAGGAAGAAGCTGAGGTGAAGAGGTTAGAGCGACGGTGGGTTCATTATCCCATGCACGAAGAATCAAACCTCGAGCGAGACGATTTTCGGGCTGCGAAAAAGGCGATGGAGAGAGAGGAGCATGCGAGGAGGCGAGAGGAGCGGGCAAATGCGCGTGAGCCGATGCATTTGGATTTGGCCCACCCGGTGTCGGCGTCGTTGGTCGCTGGCGAGACTCAGCCGTGTTATGCGCGGCAGATTGATCCTGACAAGGGGTACCTGGTTGCGTCGGGTGGGATGGGCGGGTTTGGCAACCCGTACTTTCTTACGTCTACGAACCGATCGCCCAAGTACGCTACGCGGGGCCAGCCAGGCGAGCGAGTGGCTCTAGAACTGGAGCTGAAGCTGTTGGCGGACGTTGGACTCGTTGGACTGCCAAACGCGGGCAAGAGCACGCTTCTACGGGCGTTGACAGATTCACGGGCTCAAGTCGCACCGTATGCGTTTACGACGCTGAATCCACAAGTCGGGATCGTCCGGGTTTGGGACGATGGGACGTTTGGCAGCCGGGACCGCAGCCCTGTGCTCGACACCTCTCCTCCATCCACGACACCCCCCACATCGTCAGCCACACACAAGATCAAATCCATTGGGGGGCTGCACACGGAACTGACCCGGTTCACGATTGCTGATAACCCGGGGTTGATCGAGCATGCGTCCGAGGACGTCGGACTGGGGCACTCGTTTTTGAAGAGCATCGAGCGGTCGTTGGTGCTTGTATATGTGGTGGATTTGTCGGCTGCTGAGCCGTGGAAAGACTTGCGGGTGTTGCATGATGAGTTGGAGGTGTACCAGCCTGGGTTGCCGGCCCGCGCACGGCTGGTGGTTGCGAACAAGGCGGATCTAGTGCCAAGTGGGAGCTCGGGGGACGTGCAGGCTGCGTGGGCCAAGTTGCGAAAGGTGCAGGAAGCTGTGGGAGAGCTGAGCTGGGAGAATGGAGGTCAGACGGAGCCACTCGAGGTGATTGCGATATCGGGCAAGTACAGACAAAACTTGGAGCGAGTTGTCTCGCGCATGACACGGTACGTGCAGGTTGCTCGTGCTCAGGCAGCAGAGGAAGATGCCGCTCGGGAGCGGGAGCAATACGATGTAGATTGGTAGTAGTATACATGCTTGTTCGGCTCAGGCGACCGATGTAGGAAGGCCCTTGACCGCAGTAGCGCCTTTGAAAGAGAGGTAGGCGTTCCAGGGAATGCTGACTGCATTGACGGCGAGCAGACGATGGTGGAGGGGGACAAACTGGGGCGGATTGAGCGAGAGCATACAGTGTGGTGTTTGAACTCACTGCCTGGAGAGGAAGTGAGTATGAGCGCCGGCCGAGTAAAGCAAGAGCTTACCATGTTGATGGTTTGGAACGGGATGAAGAGACTCTGGATATATTAAATCAGAGCCGGGCCGCAGGGGCGTCGAGGGACTTACCCAGTTGGCGATGATGGTGTCCTTGTAGGACTGGGGGGGAGTGAGTGGCGGAACCGGAAAGGGTGGAGACGGACCTGGTCAAGCTTTTTCCTGACGTCGGTGAGGGACTTGCCCTCCATGAGGGAGGTGCATGTGAAGAAGAGGCCGACAGCGATGGGAGCAAAGGCAAACTGGTCGAGGCCAACCTGTGCGGGGTTAGAAAGGGGCGCATATAGGACGGGCGCGTAGACAGACCCTGGATGCGACGAGGGCGGGTTTTGACTTGATGGGCATGCGATCGAGCAACTGGATCAATCAGGAATAAGCTCTGGGGTGGCCGGGGGTGTGGGAGGAACCTGGGGCCGAGGGGGCCGGCAGCGACTGAGGCAACAGGGTGGATATGGGACATGTGGACGAACCTTGTACCTGCTCATGGGCGCAAAGGGAGAGTGAGAATTGGGCGAATATATCGAGTAAGGCCAACTCGAGGACTGACCAGTTTGTGACAATCGGGGCAAAGATGGCGCCGCCATAGAGGCTCAGACGGGCGGTGCGTACCCAGTCGTGGGCGCTGATGCCACGTCGATCGACGACCTGCTGGGCGACGACATCGCCGGTGCCAAAGAGGACGGCGGTGGTGATCTGCGAACAAAGATAAGTTGTTAAATAGGTATAGCATAGACAGCGGCGCACACAGGGGCCCAGCAACGGGCGGGCATTCATGAGTCGCATGTAGGCCTGCATGTGGGCAGAGTCACGTGTGAGCCGGTGGCTGTGCATGGAATGTGTGCCTGGTGGCTGGGGTCTCTTCCAGATTGGGCGGTTGGATAACTAGCGGCCAATCACGCAAGGCCCCCCGCCGCAATGGACAACAAGGACGGGGTGCTCGACGCCGCTCCGGACCCGCCCGACGCTGGCAAGGCCGTTGCGTAAGTGTGTTGAGAGGATGGGGACCGGGCTGACGTCACGTGCAGGGGGATACGCTCGAGGATCACTGTGGTGTGCGCCGAGGTAGGTCGAATGGACGGTATAGACGGTGCTGACGTGCGCAGTGCAAGCGGCTGAAGCTCAAGTGCGACCGACGCGCGCCGTGCTCGTCGTGCGTCAAGCGAGAGACGACGGCGCGCTGTGTGTATTCGGCAGCGGCAGCAGAGAAAATGCAAGTATTAATCGCATATGCGGCGTGTGCTAATGGCCTTGCAGCGACGTCCAGAGCCTGCACAACCGCGTCTCTGCGCTCGAAGACTCGTGGCGCGCATGGACCAACACGCAGCCGGGACAGACGCCGGCACTCCCGGCCCCGTCGGCTCCGCACCCGCCGCCGCCGCCGCCCGCCGTGGTTGCTGCCGACGACCTCGGATCGGCGCTTGTCGGGCTGGATGACGTGTCGTCGCTGTGGGCGGCGCATCTCGGCGTCAACCTCGGTGCGCTGTCGCTGCGGCCGGCGACGCCCGACTCGGACGACGAGGACCACATGGCCGGCGTGACCCCCGCGCACATTGCCCTGCTGCCCCCCCGCAGCCAGCGCGCGCTGCTCTGGGACGCCGCCCAGCTCGTGCTCGGGCCCCACGCCGGCCTCGCCCCCCGCACCCGCGCCCGCTTTGAGCGCATGTGTGCTGCCCTCGAGGCCCCCGACGCCCCCCGCACCAAGTGGGCCCTCAGTCTGCTCGCCGTCGGCACCGCGGGACTCGCCATTGGCGCCCAGATTGTGTCGGAATCCGCCATGGCCTCCCCCCCGTCGCCCCCGTGTCCCCGCGCCCTCGCCGCCCTCTCCCACCGCGCCCTCTCCCCCAGCGCACTCGACACAGACGCCGTCCTCGCCGCCCTCCTCCACGCCGCACACGGCACCCTCGACGGCCGCCCCCGCATCCGCCCCAGTGTCTGGCCCGATGTCTGCCGTGCCGTCGGTGTCGCCCGTGCCATGGGCCTCGGTCTCCCTGCGCGCAAGGGCGATGACCTCGACGACTGGAGACGGCGCGTCTGGTGGGAAGTCTACTGCGCCGATCTGTGAGTCTTGTGCGCCCAGCGATTTAAATGACCCCCATTGTCTGAGCTCAATCTCTCTCCATTCATGCTGACGTACCCAGTTTCACTTCGGATTACATTGGCCTGCCCCCCTCCATCGACGACTCGACCTTTTCCACCGCGCTCCCCAGGGACACAGACTCGGACGGCGAAAGGGCGAACGAGGACAAGGACGATGCCATGTCGTATTTTGTCCTCAAGTGTCGGTCAGTAATTTGCGTTGCCGCCAAGCAGGGCTCATATTCACTCTCCTCCGCCCTCCGCCGTGATACCATCGTCCACGGTCTCGACCGCCGTTCCTGATCGTCTGGACCTCGACCTCGATCACCCGATTTTATCTCAACAGCCTTGCCCAACTCATCAAGTCCCTCAAGCGCCGCTTGCTCGACGAGCGTCCTTTTCCTTTCGAGGGTGCAACCGCCATGGAGCGCACCGTCGCAGACTTTATGCAGGACCTGCCCCCGGCCTGGAAACTCGACATGAGCGCACCTGTTCCACCTCCCGAATCCCCACCATCACTCCCCGGCGTCGCATCACTGGGCGACCACGAATCCGCACTGATGCTCCAGCGATGTGAACTTGCTACCGCCGCAAATGCGCTAATCCTCAAGGCGTACTATCCCTTTTTGAAGCGAAGCGCGGCAGACGTCTTGTCCCAGCCCCCGGGTGGACTTGCCTCTCCCCACCATGCTGCCCTTGCCTGCTCCTCGGCCGCTCACGCACTTGTACACGCATCGCTCACCGCACACAGGCTCCTGCCTCGAACGCGACCTTACAGCTTTGCCCAGCAGCTCTTTGGAGGTGCGGTTGTTGCCGCGAGCGTCGCCATCACCTCGCCCACGGGCTTGTATGCCCAGCTTGCGCTCAATGATGTCCGTGGTGCCCTCGCCGTGCTCCGCGAGCTCGATATATTTGCGGGATCCGTATTGGGTGTCGAGGGCGTGTCGAGCGAGGCCGTTCGCGTCGTCGATGTGCTCGTGTCAAAGGCCGAGTCTGCGATGGGTGTGGGGGCGGCCTCGAGTGCAGGGCTAAAGCGCAAGAGGCGCGAGACGGACAATGGAGAGAGCGATTTGGGAGTTGGGTTTGAGCTGCCGTTTGTCGGCGCTGCGGTGGTGACGTGCAGTCCAGAAGAGGACAGGGAGAGCAAGGAGTCTACGGCTATATTACCCGTCCCATTGCCAGTTGTGCCCGAACCGCGACGAGAACGGACGAATCCAGAGCCCGAGCCCAAGCGCGAACGCGAGCATCGCGAGAAACCCCCCAAGGTGTCGCCGTACCCCCGAATTGGCGTGCGCGTGCGCAACAAGCCCTCCAAGGGTTCCGCTGCGACACCCACTTCGACTACGGCGGTTGGCCCTGTGCGGTCGAGAGCGGGGTCGTCGGTTGGAGACCGGGCGAGTGCGGGCACGTCGCCGGTAACGGGTGTATCCCCCCCTCAGCAGCAATCAACACCGTCCAGTCAGCAGTCGGCGCCACCTGGGTCATTACAACCTCCTAGCTCGATACCTCAATCTGGATCGATACCCTCTCAGTCTCCCTCGATACCTTCTCAACCTGGAACTCTTGCCTCGCAGCCTGGCGCAATGCCTGGCTCGTTACCCCAACCCTTGACGGTCCCGCACCAGCCGGCGCTGCAGGTCATTACTGAGCAGCCGGCGCCGTACCTTGGCGGTGCGACGGGCGAGTACCCGCCGTATGGCGAGACGTATGCGCAGATGCCGTACATGATCAATACCCCTGCGACCCCCGTGCGCGGCGACTATCAGCGCGAGTTTTACGCGGGATACGACTATTCGATGGTCAACGAGTACAAGGAGGGTATGCCCGGAGGTGATATGGGCAACATGGGCGAGTACAAGGACCCTGCGATTGTGCAGGACGCTGTCGGAGACGTTGCGCAGCAGCAGGGATGGTATAGACATGCGCCGGCGGGGCCGTCGCAAGCACAGCAGGGCCAGTGGAATGGGGCCTTTGAAATGTCCTCGTGGGGCGCTCCCCCGGGCAACCGATGAACAAAACCCTCCCCCAGTCCTCGTGGCCACGTTACGTTGTATGCGTTAGTCTTGGCATCCGTTCGTTTTTGCATTCTTATCTATCGAAATGACTCGCCCATCACTTGTATGGACCGACGATTATGACGCCCTAGTTATGCACAGCTCTTTCTTTCTTTCTTTCTTTCCTTCCTTGAATAGTTTTTTCGATGGTGTTCTAACAGTTTTTTTTTTTTTTTGTGTTTTGTCTGTGTTGTGCGCATTTTACATCTCATACTTTCTTGGCTTTTTCTTCGTGGGCTTTTTTCTTATTTTTTTGGGGATATTGTTTTTGTACATGTGTGCACGCGTGTTTAAATTAAGATGTGTGTGTGCAGCTGCATTGTTTGGTGTTGTGGTGGTGGGATTTTAAATTGGAGGCGTGTCGCCACTTGTTTTCTTTTGCCAGCCACGAGTGTGCCCGGAGACCTGCCTTGGCGGCGAGGGTGTGGTTTGGCACGCTATTGCTCTCAGGGCCTGCTCTCCTGCCCATGGTATCCTTGGAACGTTGAGGATAGTACCCCGCTGCGCCCAGGTGGGGTCGAGTAGACCGCGCTTTCTTTCCCCCAGCTTCTTTGCAGAGATTCTCACCCTGAATTCTAAGCTTATGTCCACCAGCGATCGTCATTTTTAGTCCTAGTCTCGCGTTAAGTCGCGATATTTGGCTGGGGGGTCTAGCTAGGAAGAATTGGGCACTCGACCTATGCTAGATACCGCGCTGCATGGATGGCGACTTGTGGTGGTACGAACGAGGCTTAGAAGTAGTGTGCGTGCAAGACTGGGATGGGAGGCGTTTGGTCCAGGCAAGCGAGGCGCGCCCTTGAGACGTTGTCCTAATTTTTTCCTAACCTTGTCATTCGTTGACTTGCAAATAAATTTATGAATAAATTTGTTCGTGTAATTGGGGCGTAAGTTAAAAAATGTAGTATTTGGTGTTGTGTGGTTGTGCACGTGTGTTATATGGTCGCCACTTGATTGATATCACTCTTTGTGCTCAGCAGCCACGGGTGTGCCCAGAGACCTGCGTAAGCGGCGAGGGTGTGGTTAGAGCACGGTGTTTTATCGAGCTTCTGGGACTACTCTCTTGCCTAGATCACCCTTGAGTACTGAGGGTGGCGTCCTGCTCCGCCCAGGCAGGTTGAGCAGACCGTACCCCTCATGCCGGCCTTACACGAACCTCTGGCTGATACGTGCCCAATTATCATCGTTACTTCGTACCCAAGAGTGGGACAGGTGGTTCAGTAAAGGAGGAATGGGCCCCGAATGAGCTGAACACCACATGCGTTTGCGTGTGGGATGGTGGTCGCTGGGTATCGGGACCGATAGGGTGCGTGCAAGTCCGGGGTGGGGGCTATCCGGTCCGGGTAAATGAGGTATGCTCTTGGGAGCATTGACTTAATTTTTCCAACTTGGTCATTCGTTGGCTTTTTGGCTGGTGTTAATTTATTGGGAATTTGGTTGCAATTGTTGTTGTGGAATTGCTTGTATGGAGTGGATGTATTACACCCTGAATGGAAACTGTTCAGTAGCTGATACAATGGATTCATTGGAGTTATCAATGGGTGTCTGGGTTGTGGAAACGAGTGCAGCGGTCGGTTTGGGTGATATGTGGTTTTACTTGTAAAGCATTATGCGTAGGTGCAGCATTTGGTGTTGTGTGGCTACCCACGTGTGATAAATGGTTGACACTTGATTGATACCCCTGTGCTTGCCAGCCACCCATGTGCCCAGAGACCTGCATAAGCAGCGAGGGTGTGGTTTGGCTAATCGTCGTTCCCTGTGGCTACTCTCTTGCCCAGAGTATCCTTCAAGTGCTGAGGATAGCTCCCGCTCCACCCAGGCGGGTTGAGTAGACCGTACCCCCCTCTCCAGGCTTACACGCATCCCGAACTACATTACCTCTGGTAGCCATCGTTGCCTGGACCTATAGTTGGGCAGGTAGTTCCGCGAGGAAGGGATGGGCCCCGACCGAGCTGAACACCGCACGCGAAATGATATGCGTGCGGGACGGTGGCACTGGACATCCGAATTGACTGGGTACGTGCGAGTCTGGGTGGGGACTATCCGGTCCGGGTAAACGAGGTACGCTCTCGGGAACGTTGGTTCAATTTTTTCCAAACTTTGTCATTCGTTGACTTGTTGGTATCGACTCATCTGTGGTACGGTGTGGCTGCGTGACGGACTCGGCGGCAAGTGGCTTTCTCGCTCGATTACTCTATCGATTTGGGTTCAATTTACCGGAACTCTAATTACTGTGGAGGTTGCTTCTAGTGCCTATACTCCTGAATAAAAATCGCTTAGCAGTTGATAAATTAAGATTAGGATCAAATTCTTTCGGTAGCGAGTTCGTGTTTAGGTTAAAAAGTAAGTTTATAGGACCGGGGTGGCCGGGTCTGGACGCACCCTTGTAGCGATACGCAGAGCTTGGATGGTTATAATTAGCTATATAGCTGAGTTGTATGCTTTGGTTGAAGCTACTATGTCTGCGCAATAAATTATCACATTTTGCTCGTTATTACCCTAATGACAAAATGGAACCGTAGCTTAACGCAAATTATAGTAAGAACGATACTCATATAAAGGGGCCACTGAAGTTGGTAGAGCGTCCAGGTTCCTGTGTGTGGAGGTGTGCGAACATGAAATACCGAAAGATCAAGCCGGCATAGGAGCACATGGATATATGCTCTGACTACACTAAACCGGCGATGAAACCGAGCACCATATATCATTGTTGGATCAAGACAATGAGGACGGGGCGATGGAATGAAATAAATAAATAGAATAGATTTTTTGGGTGTCAGAGGGGCTCGATCCACGATGCGCATTGCGAGGGTAGATTAGCTGGCTTCAAATGATTGATCGACATATTCAAGGGTTACCCGGGCCGATATCATGTAATTGTAGCTGCCTGTGAGCAGGTTGTGAATCCTTTCCTGGTTATTTTTTCGTTATGTGGCCGCATGCGACCAGGATGGTTTGCCATAAAGGGGCATTTTTGGAGCCCATTGCTTCGAATTTCGTCATGCATTTAGGGTTAGGGATCTTACGATGAATTAGGTTACCGAGGCCGTTGAAATCGACCTCATCGAAGCTGATTAGCGCACTTGAAAGAACCCAGGGCACAACTTCAGCCGACCCTAACCAGGAGTAGCAGCGAACGTAGACCACGCATATCAAGCATGAGGGGATCACTTGAAACCACCCGGCTTCTGTATTGATGCAAATTCTGCAAAATGTAAAAGGGTTGGCCTAGGAAATTTTCGGCTTTAAATCAAGATGAAGTTCTGGCCAAGCGCGTGGTCACAGCGCATGATGCCAACAACCCAAGTATCAGAAGGCAGAATTAGGGCGTGGGTTGTCTATGAGGAAACCTGTAGTGAAAAAGGCTAACAAAACACTGTTGGATTTTTGTAACTTTAACTATTGTATTTCGCAAGATTAGTTCACGTGATTTTCAGGGGACGGCGACAAACAATTCGCACTCAATAGTCAAAAAAACACAATGTTGACCATAACTTCCATGAAGACCCAAATGAATACATGATATATTTCAATTTAAATTTACTCAAGCTTCAGCCCCAAATCCTCAGCAATGAGGACCGCAGCCTTCTCGCCGAGCACAAGAGCCGTAGAATTGGTGTTCGCTCCGACATTTCCTGGGATAACGGAGAGATCTACCAATCGCGATGAGTTGGGGATGCCATTGTATCTGGGAGTCAGCTTACCTGCGACTTTGAGGTTCTGGGTGCCGTAGACATTCAGGCGACCATCAACGCAGCCCTTATCTCCTCTTGGTTTCATCAGGACAGTTCCAACCTTTTATTTGTGTCAAGTGATGTGCTACAAGAGTGAGAGCAAACTAATCTTACCGAATGCCATGTAGTCTCGACAAATTGGCGAACAAAAGTTTCAATGGCAGCATTATCCGCGGCCGTGTACACAATATCTTTCACGCTTGCAAAGTCGGGTGGCCCATCGAGTTGAACACATGCCGCCGCGCTGCCTTCTGGGAATTTCGGGTGAAAGGGTGCGTATTCGCCACGGTAGTGTGGTAAACGGCGTGCGATTTCGCTGCAAAAAAGGTCAGCACTTGCAGCTACTATTATAATACGATCTCACCGGGATTTCTTGTACGCCCAGATATGAACATCTACATCAGCTCGCTTATCAAAGAACCCAGTTTCGAAATCTGGCGCAGCGTATGGGTCTTTGGAAGTGATGTATACATGCCCTCGTGAAACCGGCTTGAGGGGAATGAGTAAGTTACGTTTTCTTGATTCAAGGTTGACTTACATAAGCAGTGTAGTTGCCAATCATTATCATGCGAGAGCCTTTAGGAATCTTATCCCTGGGTCTGTAATACGGTGTCTAAGTAATCGAATTATGAAAGGTATTCGGGTAACCTACCCATACCACCCATTGATAACGGCTTGGAGCATGACCGGCTAAACTCCCAGTTAGTTCTGGCGATGACGAAGTGAGTGCAAAACGTACCTTGTCGGGCCTGGGCTTGAAATAATCTTCCCAGATTGGGGCAAAGTCTGGCCCGAGCTCTTCAAGTTCCTTGGCCGTCGGGCGTAGCTTGCTTCCAGAGTCTAGGAAGTTGGAAGAGAGCCATCCTTTGCCTTGTACGAATTGGGGCACAGCTTGTTCCATAACGGCAGGATCCTGATCCAAAATAGGGTCGATGGTCTCCGTGTCGGACGGGACATGGAAGGGAATCAAGACCAAGTGATGGTCCTCGTAAGTCGAGCCAACTGGTAGATCGGAAACAACCTCGATCCCGAGCTTTTTCAGGCGCTCGGCCTCGCCTATCCCGCTACGCTGAAGGACGAGAGGCGACCCAAGTGCCCCAGAAGAAACGACCACAAGCTTCCGGGCACGAATTGTGTGAAGAGTCTGATCCGCGCTTTCATCCTGCTGCTTGTTTGCGACAATCTCGACTCCAGTAGCCTTGGTCCCGTCGAAAAGGACGCGCACAACCCTAGTCTTGGTCAGGATATGCAATGACTTGTTTTCAGATTGAGGGTGGATGAATCGGTGAGCTGCGTCTTGCCGCCGGCCGGTCTGGAGGTATGAATAAGTACATGAATTGCTGGGTAGATGATGAACAACGTACCGCCGGATCGATCCATTTGGCCCAGCGCTACATCAGCCAGTTTCAGAGGTAAACCCTGTGCTTGCATCTAATCGACTTACTTGGCAACCGTGCCCAGTCTTGAGGTCCATTTTATCTTCAACCAAAGGGATCCCTAGCTTCGGGACGACATCGAGATATTCCTGTGCCAGTACAGAATACTTCTCCGGATCTGAATACGAGACCTGAAGCGCAATTTTTAGTCGGCTGAAATTTTAGATTCGGATTCCAAGCATACATTGACTGGCCCATTGTATCCATGCGTCTCGCGGTTTGGTGCAAGATGGTATGTTTCCAACTAATGGGGAAATTTAGTTGAACACGCTAACGCTACCAAATCCCCTAGCTTACTTTGCGAAGCAAGGGAAGCATATCCTTTGCGTACCAGCCTTCGGTCTTCCAATCGTCAAAGTCACTTTAGGTTCAGGGTGAGTACAATCTCCGGATTGGGAAATTTTCGTTAACTTACGAGGCGGAGGCACGCGTATACCTGGGAATAATAATTTGATTAGGAACTATTTGCTCGTTCTACAAAAAGTGCTCACATCAAGAAGTTGATACTACGATTCGAATTAGCCAATTATTTGAAAAAATGTGTGGCCCACAGCTCACCTGGATCCTCCTCCTAGCATCCCACCTAGTAGATAAATGGAGAAATATGAGAATTATAAATTCGCGCAATTCCTAGGACTTGCCGGTTGGTACAATAGGACTACGTCCGTTCAAAGCGTCAGTCTTATTTCCTTGCCAGAATAAACTGTGAATACTCCGTCAGATGGTATTAATGACCGTATCAAGGAGTACCTACGCTGTCTTGCTGTTAGGGACAAGGTGTGATAAGTACATCGCGGGCGTTACTACGGCTGGGTCATTGAGATTGTTGGGTCCTTGTTCAACCAAAAGGATCTCTAGTCCTGGGTTTGCAGCTGCGAGCCGCCCAGCAGCAACGCAAGCTATTGATGATCATCCATAAATAAGTGATCTTTTGATAACGTCGAAACGCAATTCAAGCAGAAAAACGCACCAGCGGTTCCCCCTGCGGAATCGGAGAGCGGTGAGACATTAATTCAAGGACTACTTGAATCAGCTTACCTCCAGCGAAGATAATGTCAACTTCTTTGACTGTTTGGGACATAGCGAGGTATTTGTGTAGGTATAGGAACGAGCAAGTAGTGGAAAGCTCTTGTTAATCGAGTGAGCTGGGGAGTTCAAGTCGCCCGCCCCGGGGGATTTATAGCTCGACGTGATGAATTTGCATACGTAAATCTACCCGACGGATGCCCCTAGCGAAGCGTAGACATAACACCAGAAGTGTTCCCTCGCCTCGTGGGCATTTTGCGGAGGATGAATTCGTGCAAAAACCTCTCCTCAGGCCATTGTATGCGCGTGAAAACGGTAATAACGTCCTCGCCATCGGATCTCTTGGTGAAACGCGTGCCTATTCTGGCCGAGAAAAAGTCGATCGATGGTATTCATTGGGTCGCTCCACCACATGCATCTAACGGACTCACGAGGCACTTGCATATGCCCGATCTTGGAATTTCCAATTTACTAGGATAGGATATCTTTGAACAGCTTCCACCACATCTGCTCACTCTTTGGACGTGGTATGAAATACAACCTGCTAAGAAGTTTGAAATAACTTCAAATGGACACTTCCATTTGAGAAATCTTCCCAATCGCGTGCAAGTCGAGTCTCGATATGCGTTATCTAGTTTGCGAGAGATGAATTATGCCTACCGTGGGACGAGCGTTGGCAGACTTATGCTTAGGACTATGTCGCAATTTTTAACTACTCAATGTATCAAACTTCCTGTTCCTGCAACTGAGGCAAAGGGGTTTTTGATCCAACGTATATGGATGCTACATCTCAACTCAATCGATCTGCAACGTTCCGCGACGCGCCCAAAACGATATGCGTATTGATCACAACAGCCCGAAGGGTTAAAGGCTGGGTTTGCGATCAAGTTTGAGCGGATCCAGAACCACGGGTAATGTCTTCGTCTCTTGGTTCTCTCTCGGCAAATTTTCAAGCAAGGGAATATTCGAATCATAATTCTACAAGCGAGCTACTAAGACGACTGGGATACACTCAAGAATATCAAGTGAAATCGTACATGACGATCAAAAACTCGGAGGTATGGCATTACGGAAAGGGGTCAAATTGTCCAGTGAGGGTTCGATGGATGGAGGGTAGGGAGTGAATAAAAACAGAGTTCCAGGTGGAACAAAAAGTAAAGAACGACAGTGTTTAAAAAACGAATGCATTGCCCTTGAGGCGTGCGAGGCCATTCAGAATAACAAGAAGGCCAAAACGAAGGTAAAAAGAGAAAACGAGTCCTTGGCCGAGACTTTGGTGATACAAGCGATTCGTTCAAACACTAGTCCGAAAATATAGAAACTTAATCAAACACGCGTAGTTGGTCGGCCAGCGGCTGCTTCAGTTGCAACCCGAAAAATACCACCCACGCTACGAGATGTCTTAACGCCACCACGTCCATTCTGGGCGCTACTCCCCCATACCCGCTCCAAAAGCCCGTTAGCGCGAGACGAGAGCGCCGGCCAAGAAGCAATAGACTCGACAGCAGACTGACCCAGAGTGTTGGCGTTCGCTGGCTGTTCACTAGAGTTGGGTTGGGTATTAAGTTGTGTGGAAGCGCTTCGGGTTGGGGTGGAAGATCTTGTCCCCTGTACTGGGTGGTCCCCGCATTCGTATGTATGCGAACAAGCAGCGTGTCTACATATAAAGATTAGTTGTGCAAAAATTTAGGCAGTTCGTCCATAAAGACTTGCCGAGCATTAGCATTTAGCCTAGGTGGGTTCTCCTTTCTGGTGTTCCCATGGCCAAAGCGAACCACTTTCTCTACCATTGGCCCCCTCGAATCGCTATGTGGTAGTTGCCGAGAACAGTCGAAGGTACTCTGTCCGGCTGCGCTGGGAGGTGGGGAAAGAGGTACACCAGATACCTGGGACCGCAAGTACGATGGGTGCAAATGCGCAGGACCCTTCGAGATATCGATTCGCGCGGGACGAGCAGCTCGACGATTCGAAGGTAAAGCCAATTGGGAGTTAGGATGGGATTTGGGAGCGCCCCTCGAGATACCAGTGGCCGTAGACTCTTCATGAGGCGGGGTCGATGGGTGAGGAGCGCGAGACTCAGGCTTATTGAAGAACACCGAGAACTCGTCTAACTCAGATCAGCTACTGTCCACCCCCAAAATAACCTACTTACCAACGCACTCTGATTCCGTCAGGCGGAGATCCCAATCGAGTAATGCCTTTGAAAGACGTTAGTATAGTTCACGGATAAGTCGCCCAAATTTAATTCACCAGTAGCTGCAGCTCCATGGCATTCACATCGTCACGATGGAACATGTGATAGCTATACGCAGTCCAATGCTTGTTCTTGGGAGACGAATCATTAAGGTACTTTGCAGCGCAAATGATTGTCGCCAAAAGTACTCTATGTTGAACGTCGGGACTCCCTGGACAACGGATGAATATGACGCGCAAATCCGATCCGACAAAAGACTCACGAGAATGGCGAGAGTTCTTGTCCAGCGGTGGAAGTCTGGGCTGGATTCGGTTCAAATACACCAAGGTGCAGAGGAGGGTTGGTGTCTGAACCTTTGAGCACTGGATTATAGCCCACAAGAAGTCTTCTAGTTTCGGCAAGGATCCAGCTGTTGAGTCAATGGAGTCAGCGAGTTTCAGATGAGGTAAATGCAGGGGCAACATAGCACTCGGACTTGCCTTTGGCCCCCAAGTCCGCTTGAAACCCTGGCTTGGTCGGGGTGACAGGAGGACTCGGCAGGGTGCTGCGAGCGGGCGAAAGCTTCTGCGGCGGGCGGTCGTTATCACTCTCCAGAGGGACAACTGCGCGGATCCTCGAGGCAATGCGCTCGACCATCTCCTCGTTTACGAGCTGGCTCATGAGCCATACGAGTTCTGGGCGGTGCTCAGAGACAGGTATCAAGGAGGAAGGGTAGACGCGTGCTGGATGGAAAGTGGTGGTGGGCGGCATGTTTGATTGAGAGTGATTGGAATGTTCCTGCTGCCTCGAGTGAGCCGCAGCAGTCGTTGAGAACGGAAAATAGGAAACTTACTGTCTTGAGGGTATCTAGAACACGGATGTGCTTGAAACGAAGGAAAGAATCGGCTGAGGTATGGAGAGTGGGGGGAGGGAGGCGGAAAGAGGATGGGGGGCGAGAGAAAGGCGACACTCACCTGGGTCTTTTATACCTTAGTGCTGGTGGGTGCCCCTAACATGCTGTAGCTTTCTTTGCGGTAAAAAAGAGTACATATTATTCGGGTTTTTGCTAGCGATAGGGGCGATCCTGCGATCCCGCCCCTATGTACGCCGGAACTTCCTCGATCGGGTTGAGATACTCCCCCTGGCATTCAAAAGGCTGTCTGTATTAAATTTGTCATGTAAGATCCTCAAAAATGCCCAGGCGCGTTCGACCAGATTGAGAGCGTAACCAGGAGCTCGTTCCATTATGGATGCAAACAAATATACATATATGCGGCCTGATTTCAAATATAAATCCGCGAGCTCGCTCAAGTCCAGAATGTAAATATGCTGCTAACATCCCTGGGGCCATATATCACGTAAGTGCCTCACGTTCACTCGTTTTTTCCAACCATCAATGGGTCCCATGCTCACCCACTCGTTCATAATAACCTCCTCAGCTAGGTCACGGGTCAACTTGGATGGCATAAAACCCGAGTCTACATTATAGTCACATGGACTCGGCTCTGAGACAGATCCAGCCCATGGTTGAAGACCGGACTGAATTATTAGCTTCGAAATTGTTACTGCTGATCCTTCAATATCGTGAGTTGCCTGAACACGCGCCCTTTGGAGATAGGCCGTCCATAGTTGGTAAGCAAGATCGCTAGATAGTGTTAAAGCCGGGAATGCTGAAATGTAGAGGGATTTGTCGCAAGCTAGGAACGAAACAGCTACAAGGCTTTTGGCGGCATATGAAGTTATACAATTGATGAAATCCTCCTCCCACCGCGAACGTTGTGAAAGCCATTGCTTTGCGTGCCCAACTTGGCTGCGTAACTGGGCAGCATCCCGAATAACAAAACCGCCTACTTCTAATGCCGCCAAGTTGGGCAAGTGGCGCAACATATCAAGAAAACCCGGTTCGATGCGCAGAGTTGGTGCCTTTGAATTGTCAAAAACGCCCTGACTTGTGGCCAGGTAGGAGCCAATACCCAAAGGTGCGCCACCGCTTTCCACTGGAATCGGCAGATTGTTGTGGTTAATTAGATGAAATGTATCTGCATCGACCCATTGGGGTGACTCGGGGATAGGGTTGGGCAAGGTGGGTTGGTGGGACCTAGCACTATCGAGTGTTTCGCATGTGACCCAATACCCTACGAGGCGTAGAATACGGAGCCCCGAGAATAATGTGGGTATAACGCTTTGGAACCAGTCGGGAAGCATGAGCCTAGTAGCTATCCAGGGAGCGACATCATGCGCCAAGTAGTGAACTGGAGAATGTCTGAATTGTTCAAGAGTCGACGGTGATAGCTCGCCTCTAAGTGAAAGATGAGAGATATTCCCAAGATTATTGAACCCGTTCGCATGACCCGAAAGCGGGAGCCAGAGCTGGGTGACATGGGGAGGCAAGGGGAAAGGGGAGCGAGTGAGAGTTGATCGATGTGATACCTAATGACAACTTGTCAGCGGGTATAACGAAAGAGAAACCCCTAGCATACCTGTAATGTGCGTATCATTGTTTGAAAATCAAGAAATGTCTCCAGGCAAGAAAGCGCATCGGGGCCCTCATAGACGAAGTGGTGAAGTCGAAAACGGCATTGCTCTAAGACCGTCGAAATATTGTAACCCAGTGTCTGATCACATTCACTCAGACTGGGGCTCACAAAGTTATACAGTATTGAGTTTGAGTTAGAATACTAACAATGTCAGATTCCAGGATGAGAACAAGCCTGCGAAGCTTCACAGTCGTATCCAAGGCTCCTGTAAGAATTGCATAAAACTGGTGGTTGAAAGCCGCAGGCCATGGTCCGGTATCTATCACAGGTTAGATAACCTTACGTCGCTTTGAGGGTGGGCACTCACCTAATGTAAGGTCAACGATAAGATTGGCAATATGCTTGTTCGAACGCACAACGGATAAGCAAGATAGAATCTGGTCCCACCCTCGCAATACTAAAGTTGAATACAAAAGCGGCAGAGTTTCATCACGCCACGCTTTAGATACTTGGGAAAATACGGCAAGGTCACGACGAAATTCAATAAACCCAACAATTTTCCTGGCAATTTCACGAGGTACACGGGAAATACCAGATTTTGTAACCAATGAGGATACTCGTTGTACAAGCCCAGGTCGCAATTTCGACAGAATTTTCGGCGAGGCGGGGAGACGCGATGCTCGCTCGGCTACAATCGATGCTTCGAGCTCAGCAATGCAAACGTCAATCGGAGACATGGGGGGACTTGTCGGTGATCCAGAAGATGCTATTCGCAGTGACTCAACATCAAGCTTGAGCGCTGAGTGAGAATAAATCTTTACTTCTGATTCAAGAATTTCATTTCGCTGGCTCATTGCCAAACGTTCGCCAACGCTTAAATCCGGGATTGGAATGATATCACCTCGGCGTGCAGTTGAGATCGTGCCAGCATCCAGTCTAGACGGAAATATTGTCTTTTGAGCCAGGACCTGCAGTCTTTCAATGTGACCCTCGCGGTCGTGGTCCTGCCAGAAGCGATTACCCTTCCAAGATACGGATTTATCCATGACAAGAACTCGGCCAGGGTCGGGATGATTTCTCCAGAGTTGGTGAAGTCCTTGAGAGAGAATGACGCACTCTGCAAGATTATTCAAAATCACGTGGGTCTGAATCTCTGTAGTGCCACAGCCACCGGCCACTTCCAAGTCTTACCTCGCCTATTAACTACGCAACCTACGAGATGCTAAAAAGTAGTATAGCGCTAGCTGATCACCCATTCTTTATTTTGAGAGTCTTGAGTAATCATATAACTTCGGGTTATTTACTACACATGCAACAATACTCGCGTATGACATTATAATGATCAAAGATCAATACAAGAACATTCGCATTGCTCATCTGCTATATCAAAAACTCCATAAATACCCAATACGCCCTGGTGGATATGTAAGTTTCTCCTAGTGATTTCAATCGGCTGATGCGAACAAATCACCTTGTCCTCACAATAAGAAGGGCGCGCATAATGCTCCCCGTCAATGGTGGCGGGAGTTGATTCACACACACCATTCCAGTCGTCACCCCCGTGAAGACCAAGGAGCCTCGCGAATTTTCTCTAGATAAGCTCAATTATAAGTAGATAATATATTTGTTGGCATGTAACCCACCCTCTGACCTGGAGGGCATGTAAGCCTTCAGCTATTCTCAACGAGGAATTTGAATGAGCTCACCATATACCATGCAGCCCTTCGGCGGTGGCATGGTAAATATTATTTACAAGGTATTAGTGCTGAAACCACTCACTTCATTTTCAAAAGTGCTCCAATGTGGCATGCAACGAGTCTCATTACTTTGAACATACCAGGTGCCAACAACGCCTTTCGTAGAGCCCTAAATACTCCATAAATATCACGAAGAACATACTAATCACGTAAATGCTACTTGCCTTGTCCGTGCACCTGAGTGGTGTCTTAAATCCGACACCATGAACCGCGGCAGGAGTGTTCGCACATGTCTTCAACGAATTTGTTCCCTCGGGGACAAACGATAACGGAGCCCGGTATTCCCCTGAGGACACTCGTTCATCAGGATCACCCCTACTGGCTTTTTACCATGCTAGCACTTACGATAACCATACGCAACACATCCTTCAGGGGTAAGAGTTCCCCATAAACCAGTCTGCTACCGAAATGACCTGAGTACCCGCCTCAAGTATCAGATTCCACTTTACCATTTTCCCACTTGATGTGATGTTAACCCGAGACTCTAATTCCCAGATTTTCCATTCCTTAACCTTAAGGTCGGTTGGGTTTCCGCTGGCCTCCAGTAGTTTGTAGGCCACAGCTCCTATGGCGGCAGCCCCTAGAAGGTGAGTGAAGGCAATGGTGGCCAGCTTCTGGATGTCCTTCATGGCAGCGCCACCCATTGCAGCCGACTGAAGCTGGGCAAACACCGATCCAGCCTGAACTGAACCGATCTTACTTTGTATTACCGCAGCAATCGAGTCTATCAAAACAAGGTAATATCACTATAATACTTAGCTTGTGTACTGTACCTACTTTTCCGTAGCCCTTTAGACATAAACCCTATGGCATCCATGAACCCGATGGAGTCAATGAAGAGAGTTAGAAGAACCGTAGCACCAATCAATAGTGCAGCGATGGCAACTGGATGCTCGTGGATGGCTACGCCTGTATACAACCATTGAGTTTACAAGTATATTAACACATGCGCGACCGACACTTGCCTACATCATGAAGCGCCTGCTTAACCCACCGCATCATCTCCTTAATAAAGTATGACCTTTTGCAGTCGCGCACTGCGCAAGGCTTCATAACACCTCCAAACTCCACACTGGCAAGCAATTCTTCAGCACAGTTTATGTGAGTACTTAGCATCAACAACCTATTCATAAACATACCTTCATCTCTTTCATCGGCATGGGTATCGTCCTTGGTATATCGGGGCGGACCTGAAGTTTGCATCGTGAGTTCACTGAAATCTGTTACAAGAAAAACACAAGGCTTACTATACTCGTCCCACAACTTGCCTTTAGCTTGGGCTTCCTCGAAATTTAAGTTATCCTTGGCTGCAGGTGGCGTATGAGACTCGAATAAACTTACACGAACGTTGCTCTAGCTCTGCAGTAACTTCTTCAGATGCAGCTTTCAGAGCCTCCAGTTTCCAGTCATCCCCAAGCCCTGTAAGTTCGTAATCAATGCTACAGTTGTGTATTAGCTGAAAATATACCAACCTAACTTGTCGAGTATGTTACCACCTACACTCGACGCCTGAGCGCCAAGGGATAGTTCATTGTTGCGAGGGACATTCAATGCTGTCCCGAGGGTAGAGGCAAGCGAGAGAAAAATAAATGTCAGCCCAGTTTTCATGGTGGGTGATGTCGGAGACAGTTTGAAGAGAGTCGGGTTCCTCCAGATCCTTTTATAATGTGGCAACCCGACAAAGTTCCCGTGGCTGGCACGATCACGTGAGCAATGTGGCGGAGCTCAAATTGCTAAACATGAGCGCGGACGCATACAGAGTGCAGGTTTATCACGTACACAGTAACGGGCACTGATATTTTACTATATATTCGCATCAAAAAGCGGGAGTCATTTTCGGCCGAAAACTCGTCGGCGAGGTATAAACAATAGACATGCCAAAAATCTGTATTTCTCTAGTCTACCTCAACGCCGCTCCTGGTCAGCCCAAACATTAGCTGTAGCCTCATAATCCGTATTGCCATTTCCCTGAGCGGCTTCCTCATCATCGGGAGGGAGGGCGATGCGCCCTTCACGTTCCTCGTGTCTCTTGAGGCGTTTCCATGCCATCGTTGAAATGTATGTTAAAGGGTAAAGGGCTGCAAATACGACAAGGGCGGCCTAAGAAAATATTGTTAATGCTAGATCAACGGCAAACGTCTGTACTCACAAATACTGGCACAGCTTTGGGGCGCCGGAGCATTATAGTTAGCACGATCCATAGACCACCAATGGTGACAGTGAGATCCTCGCGAAGGAAAACCCAGAGCACTCCAGCGGCATGCATGCTCACGATATATGCAAAAGCCTCCCATTGTTTGCGAGCGTACATATCCGGCCCTGGACATAAATCGGCATTAATCGTTTGGTCAAAAACGCGCACCAACTTACGAGTATATGGGTAATTCCACTCCAACGCGATGAACAAACTCAGAGGGAAAATTAAGGAGAGTGAAATGATAAACCATAGCTTCATTGGCGAGTGGATGAATAGGTTGTCGAAGGGCCGCGTTAAAGGCCCGCCGGGAGTATACCAGACTAACGAGAATACGATCCATCCCAAGAGGACGGTCACAATTCCCAAGACAATCGTGGATGCGATAAAAAGCTGCAATGCCCAGAGTGCCGCCCAGGCGGTCATGAGCCAGTTGATAACTACAAGTCGAAGACCAACGCCATTTACGAGTGTTTCCTAAATATTTAAATATCAATACTATTCCGAGTTATACCCCACGTAGTGCTGCACTCACCTTAGTCTCAGGGCTCCTCGCAGTAATCAGAAGGACACAAAATCCGATGAGGAGAACATAGACAACTATCATATAAAACCAAACCATTCCAGTTTTAGGAGTCATGCCACTAGGAAACAAATCCATAATTTCGCTCATACTGGGGCTAAGTACGAGTGCGCAGACTAGATTCGTGGCTACATTGATGAGTACTGATAGTGGTGTAAGAACCTGCAGTCGGAGAAGCTTGAGAGCCAGCCTGGTTCGTGGGTCTGACGTATCGAATGGTTCACTTGAGTCCCTATGGGATGTATAAGCATTTATTGACATCCAAATAAGCAGATACATACATTATGGAACACGAGAACTCGGTGTTTAACGCTGGGTGACTCGATCGAGGAGTGCCAGGTTCGTGTGGGTGCACCAAAGAGGTGTCCCGAGGTCGTTCAAAACTGTGAGAGGATTTCTCGTAAATTTCGTCCCCTAGGAGGGTTGAGTTGGCAGTCGTTGCCCTAGGGTGGTCGCTGATGACAAGAGTGCACTTCGTGACGTCAGTTCTCACCAGGGCCAACAGATCCACAATGATTTGTGATCGAGGGAACTGACTAAGCTCAACCACGTGAGGCAGATTTCGTTTGCTAAATTACGCTCTCATCAACGATCATCATGTCCGCGCCTTCTCGTGCTCAGATACTCTCTTTATACGGAGCTTTAATTAGAACCTCGCGCTCTTTCTCCTCATACAATTTCAGAAATTATTTCTTGCGGAGGACGCGGACGCAGTTCCGTGAGCACGTTGGCGAAAAGGATCCGGCCCAGATTAGAGCATTTTATGACACTGGATTAAAGGACCTTGAAGTCTTGAAACGATGCGCTATTGTGAACAGGCTATATGAAGGACCAAGATTGGTTATTGAGAGAAAACCAATTGTTGGTGGAGGGGGGGCGGGCGTTGAGGCCTCCGCTGGGGGAGGGGGCCAACCGGTCTGATCGACCCACTTCCCTGTAAGTCCCATATTTAATGACCTGCTATCGAATAGATGAATAATTACTTAGCACCAGCATTAGACCCTCAGTCAACAAGGGAGTTAATGCATCATGCCAATTTATAAATGCGATTTTTATTGCAATGTGAACAGACCAAGAGTACGCTACTGTATCCCTTTTGAATTATTCCCTTTGAATCAAGGCCATCAATCCCAACCCTCCGAGTAATGCGTATTTTAGTTGTGGGAAGTCGTTCTGCGTATACGTTAGTACGGTAATTACACTAATGACCATCCGAAACCTCACCATTGCAATGGTTGCATATCCAACGTAGGGTAGGAATCTAATTGGTTGGTTTGAGTGAGTATGTGCAGTACACAGTGGCTTTGGACATAGCTCACCCTCGAACCTTGCCAACGACATGCTTGCGCTCAAGCCATCTCAATCCTCGGTAGAGCTCGATATCGTCAAGCGCATTATTGTCTCCTTTCGTCAGTAGTAGTTGTTCTGTCGGCAATGTTGAATCTCTAAACTTTCATTAATCAACAACCTCAATGAAGCACTAAGATACTCACTGGGTGTGCGTCTCTAGCACCCGGTGAACAATCGGGATATCTTGACCAGGAATTTTATATACCGTGATATCGCCGATCTGATATGGTACATTCGGCGGGTTCGTCAAGAACAAAAGGTCCCCACGGTAGAACGCAGGTTCCATTGAGCCACTTAAAAGGTCGATATTAGCTTGATAACCTTAAGAAATCCATTCGCTAAATACCTCAATACGACTACGATGGGACTCTCGGTATTTGTAACAAGCCCCAGTCCTTTCCATACCATTAGACCGGTTGAAATAACCATTGCAAAATTCATTATCTGAAGCAACACCTTAGATGATATAGATTTAGCACCCAAAATATAACATATGGGGCCCAGGCACTTACGGCTCGAACCCCCATCCTTTTTAGAGTCTTGATCTCATCTTGAAACATTATTGCAAGTGTTTATACTAAAACCAAGGGATATGATTAAAGCGTGCTATGAAGACAATTTGTGGGGGTGCGTTGGCGTTGAGATGGACACGTCGGACAGGTACCCACGTGATTGAATCTCACGATCAAAAGATGACCCTCAATTGATCTTTATTTAGTTTACGTAATGATGGAACAATCGTCATCGACGGTCAAGCATTATTCGCTTTCCATCGCAACGTCTGCTGTATTACCACCACTCGCCTCAAATCCGCCACACGCACACCATTAGCCAGTATTAAAATACGTATTTGACTTACGATCTAGGAGGAATGAACCCAGTGTGCTTACGGTGTGCTGTTTACTACATTCAACCTGTCCTGAATGAAACGATATTCCTTGTCGTGTTGGTGTATGTTTACGATAGTGGGTGTTTTAGTATATGGAATGGGCTGGGATGACGCCTACTGGCTAGCTATGGAATCGTGAAGTTGCCAAGTGGGTGGCCATTGTGCCAATAGTTTATAGAAGGTGCGGTGGTCAGGGGGAGGAAAGGGCACAGTTCGCTAGCTAATTTAGTATGTACACGTGTGGTTGAATAAAAAAAAATCAGCTTGTGAACACATAGAATAGTCAGAGCACATGACTCAAGAGTTTTATAAATACAGGAGTTTATAAAAGACTTTTAAGAACATAACCTTAGGGTTCGATTAAGCCGTGAGTTCCGGAAAAGATCATAAGGGGATGAAGGCAACTGGTGGACACGTGAAGGCCGCGATATAAATTGCAACCAAAAAAAAAAAAAAAAAGGTGGACACGTGACTGACTCAAAGTTCTTCACCGCTTGAGTCGCGGTCCGCGGCACGCGCGTATTCAATTATGCAAGCCTGCAGGAATACGCACGAATCCCCTCGATGAGCTCATTGGTCCTATGACTTATTCTCCCCAAATATTTATCGTCTTAGCACACTATTCTATGTTTCAAACTAAGCTTCTATGTTCTCTGTAAGCACTGGAACAACCCACCACCTGACCATTCCCCAGTTTCTCAAACGGACGCCCATTTGGTCATCGACGACTCCATTTCAACCCTGGGAGACGTATCACATGGACCGTTTGTGAGGTGCCTCGGATACACGTATAGCTTGAGGTTATCGGCGATCTCTGATGTGACGCGCTCCATGCCGGCCCGTATGAGGAGGGGCACCTTTCCTTGTCCGGTTGCATTGATTAGCCTTATCTGGTAAGTTGGTTGTTCCTGGCTAATTCTCGGCACTGCACGCTTAATTTTCCGCGTAATTGGTCAAATTACCAGTCTTCCATCTGCCCAACTGAGGTGTTTGCATAGCAACTCTGTTCTTATGACACACTCATGGGTTTCACTTACTTGGTTCCTAATTCTCCGCCAACAGTGAATGAGTACTCGTGAGCCTCACTGAGGCAAATATTCCATTCGGTATGCAGGCCTCGTTACACCTACACCCCGCGGAGGTAGCTATTACATTATATCGAAAGAATATCATTCTCCTAATGGGAACGAGCCGGAACCGCTGGCAAGTGCATTGTCAACGGGCCGGCCTTGTGTGTCGGCATATAAAATCTTTCGTTGTCTGAATTGCTTGGCTCAATCTCGCAGCTCTTTCCTGGAAGATGTTAGGGCGTACTCTCTTGTCCGCCTCTCTCATTTTGACCAACCTCTTCGCGCCGGCTCTCGCGGCATTTGGCGTGACCGAGTCCGGCAACTCGTTCGTTGTTGACACTGCTGGTGGTCTTGTCTTCACTGGTAAGTCGCTATCTCTCCCGTACGGCGGAGCGTGGTGCTAACGACTCTCCAGTCGATAAAACCAATGGTGATATCACTTCCATGCTTTACAATGGTATCCAAGCCCAGGATCAGAGCAAGCATAGTCATATTGTAAGTTGAGCAGCAAACTCCTGTTTGATTTTCAGCTTATTCCCTCGTTCAAGGCATCCGGACTTGGCACCGCGCCCTGCTCTTGGACTCAAATAGGAAACTATATCAAAATCACTTGCGTAACCAGTACATTGACACAGTGAGTTTTGATTGTTGAAATAGGAGGTCAAGGCTAAGTGAAGCTGTTAGGTACTACGTTGCTCAGTACAAGAATCCCGGCATTCATATGGCCACTTAGTAAGTCGACGAGCAGTGCCGATCGAGCTAGCACTTATGAGGCCCTTTCTAGTATTACCGCTGAGCCATCAGTCGGCGAATTGCGCTTCATTGCTCGCTTGAACGCGGCTACACTTCCTAACGGGCCAACTGCCTCGAGCGTTGCTGGGTCCTCGAGCACTGTCGAAGGAAGCGATGTCTTCGTTGTCAGCGGCCAGACCCGATCTAAATGTGAGTGTCCCTTGTCGCGAATCCGATCGTGGGATAGCAGGGTATTGCCAGCCATCGACCGACCCAGCCAGGTATATATGGCATTGGCATCGCTGGCAAACCCATTGGATGGAGCTGGTGGTTGTACACATGCTTGGCCGAAATGACCGGTGGCTAGCAAAGTTGCTAATCCCCAACCTGGGACAATTTTCGCGATACAATTGCTTGATAAATTTATACACTAACGCCAATATCAGTCTATTCTTCGCGGCAATTCATCGATGACCAGGTCCATGGGGTAGGAATATTGCTCCTTCAACAATTTCGATTGTGTGTTCATTGAAGGATTTCATAGGTTACAGGCTCAGGCATTGGCGCATACATGGTTATCCCGGGCACAGGCTATGAATCGTCATCTGGTGGTCCATTCTTCCGCGAGTGAGTTGGGTCCCTGAAATAATGTTTCTGGTTTGGGTAGCTGAATTTTATCCTACTTGCAGTATCGACAACCAAGGCGGCGGCCAGCAAGAAGTATACTTCTACATGAACTCTGGACACACTCAAACCGAATCTTACCGCATGGGTTTGCACGGCCCATACTTGCTCCAGTTCACCACCGGAGCTGCTCCTTCTGCCGACATCAGTAAGTTCTACCCAGCTCGTTGATTAAATTTAAACACAATCCTATAGGCTTGGCTTTCTGGGATGGATTGGGTATCACTGGCTGGGTTCCTCCCGCTTCGCGTGGATATGCCAAGGGCAAGGCAAGCGGTGCGCCATCTTCGTTCGCCAGTCTCGTCTCAGTCGGGTTCTCCAACTCTGCTGCGCAATACTGGTATGTGATAATTAGTCATCTCGTCGTGGGGTTTCCTCTCATATTACTTGCGTAGGGCTCGTGCTGATGCAAGCACTGGCAACTACTACTCTCCTGCGATGAAACCTGGTACCTACACGATGACTAGTAAGTCTGAAAAATAGTTCAAGTCAGATAGCTAATCATCTCTACTCCCCAGTGTACAAGAGCGAGCTTGCCGTTGCTACTAAATCAGTTACCGTCACTGCTGGGGGCACAATTACCGCCAACATCCAATCCGCAGAGTCTGCTCCTACCGTCATTTGGCAGATTGGTGAATTTGACGGAACGCCTCGCGGTTTCTTGAATTCCGAGTGAGTGGGCCCCATGCCACAGCATTGGATGAGTGCTAATCACAGATTATTCAAGCATGATCGAGACCATGCAGTATGTCCCTGTGATTCCCAATTCACTTATACTCACTAACTTATTTGTTGAAAAGTCCCTCAGATCAACGGTAAGCATTGGTCACAAAAACGAGAAATTAGTATCACTGACAAGTCTGATGTAGCATGCACGAATGGCTTAGGACATTCACCGTCGGCCAACAGGACATTGGATATTTCCCTATGGCGATCTTCAAAGATATCGGCCCAGTCACTGTTCGTTTCGGCCTCTCTAGCTCCCAGCTTGGAGCCCGAACTCTCGAAATTGGTGTTACCCTCGCTTTTGCTGGTGCGTTCATATGAAACCTTGATTCGATTGATGATATCTGAACCGATTGTTTGGACCAGGTGGCCGCCCACAAGTCGTGATTAACGGATGGACTGGCCCTGCTCCGCCAGCTCCTAGCCAGCCCGATAGCCGTGGTGTCACCCGCGGCACTTGGCGCGGCAACGTGAGTTTTATTCGCACCTCGTCGTTTCAAGTTATCTAACCTGAACTTTTAGAACACGCTCTACACCGTCAGCATTCGTATGTTATATTTCTCCGTTACCCAAGTCTATTCTAATTCATTATATCCCTTTAGCCAGCGGCGTGCTTATTTCGAGTGCGGTTAACGTGATGACTATCAATGTTATTTCTGGCTCTTCTGGAACACAATATTTGTGCGTGTTGATTTGCTTGATCCTAATCCCCTTGGGCACTTGCTTATGACATCTTTAGGTCTCCCAATGTTGTTATCGACGCCGTTCGCCTCTACTAAGGGATATAATCAACGCAATATTTTTGTTACCCGGCTAATATTGTCTAGATTTAGCAAATGTGAATGATACCTTCACTGCTCTTGATAGAACTAAGGGCACTCGAAACACTCATAAATTCAAACCAAACGAACAAACCAAAGTACAAATCAATTCACCCATAAGTTACTATTATTTTGCCCCATACCACTGCACCAGTGGGGTGCCTTTTCCCTGTAAGATGCTCAGAATTTGTCGTGCGACCACTCGATTTGCCTGAACGGAGGGATGGAGTTCATCCCACCTAGTAAGAAATAGAAGCAATTAGGAACCAGGTGCCAGATATTCTCTTCATAATACTGACCAAAGGTACGAATCCAGAACATCAGAGGGTTGAGTGACGCATACCAAGGTTGAATTACCCGGGGGATATTGGCATGCATGGGCTGCCCCGGTGACGTTGTATTTCGGGCCAACAAGGTACTTTTCTGGGTGGTTATACATGTCTTCGAACAGATGGTAAGAATCAAAGATACCTTTTATGAGAAATTCTTTCAGTAGGGATATCAATTTGAGGTTGAAATATACGAACCGATGCGAGCGCCTGGGAGTTGAGATGGTGCAACATAGTTTGCACGTAAGGACTGTAATTCATTCCCGGACCTTACTAATTCTGCCATGAAAATACTCCATTCGGTCTGGTTATGAGGCTCGTTCCAATATCGTGTATTATAGCCGGTTGGTGAATACATCGGGAGTAACCATAGCGGAATCATCTATACATAAAGTTCAACGTTCCTTGTCATAGCCCCCGTCAAATGGCACTTACATTCTGTATCAAAAAGTTGCGCGCCCCTTGATCATATAGCTCTTGTATCCAATCGAAGACACATGCCGTAGTGTTAACGATCGAAACGTCCTTTAACGGGTCAGTGAGAAGCAGCCCCGCGCCGACGTCGTTGGTGCCAATCCAAATAGAGTACAAGGTGTCTTGGCTGACCAAGGGGACGTAGGTGCCGTTTTTCGAGAGAATATATGTGGTTTTTGCTGGTGGTTTTCCTGCCGATTTAGTTGTAACGTTGGCGTTATACTCGGGAATCTGGGCCTCCAAGACAGGTTTATATATGCGCGGTGTCAATTTATTCGAACATGTTGCCCCGGCATGTGCAAAGTCGTAAACAGATATAGTCTGCTTTGAATATTGGCTAATGAAATCTGGCCAAGCCGTCCGATCTAGAGCAAATAATAAGTATGGACACACAATGTCGGGGAACAGATATAAAAAACTCACTAAAGTCAATAACGACGTTATCTGTAAAAGAGTCACCGAATGTTACCAAGTTCTTGAACGAGAATGCAAAGCAGGGCGAGCTTGCTAGAACGCTGGCGATCAACCAAGACTTAAATGCCATTATCAAGAGCTAGAAGAAGTCCACTGCTAGCAGTCAAGTGAAAGGGCCTCTTTATAGGCTCCGCAGAAGGCCCTTCGGCCTCTGAAACGGAAAATGAAGGGGTACCGAGAAGCCAAAATATATAATTTACGATTGTCCTCAAAGGTGTGCCTTGAATCTTACTCCTGATGAATATCCTGGGTCGTGAGAAACCAGTCACGAGACACCATATCGTGGCCGACAATCATCCGCTGGGGAATCAGAGCCCTCACGAAGCACAAATAATAATTTATCAGTTCCAATAATAATTTCAAATTTAGATTGTTCGCAATATTACACTGACCCATACCAAGTTACAAACGGTCCCTCTCCCTTCAATGCAGCTAAGATGTGACGGGCAACAACACGGTTCGCTTGTTCCGAAGGGTGTAGTTCGTCCCACCTTGGGCGCTTGTTAGAGCTGTCAATATTTGTTTGGACTGAAGGGCGCTTACCAAAGAAAGGAGTCGTGAACTTCCAGTGGTTGAACGACGCAGACCAATATCGTGCTACCTTCCGGATATCTGCACGCATTTATGGAACCCTTGACATTGTAAACTGGGCCAATCAAGTACTTCCAGGGGCTGTAATATATATCATTGAACAACCCAAAGGAATCAAATAGACCTAAAAAGGAAGTTAAGGATGCCAAATCTCGGCTAAGGAACTAGTAGCTACCAATACGTGCACCAGGAAACTGCAAGGGTGCAATATATCTTGCGCGCAGCGCGTACAACTCGTTCCCTGTGCGAACCATTTCGGCTATCAAGATGCTCCATTCAGTCTGATTGTGAAGGAAGCTCCAAAACCTGTCACCGTAACCATCCAGTGAATAAAAGGGCGTAAGATAGAGCGGAATCATCTAGCCGCATGTCATTCATGTCAAATTTAAAGTACACAGCACCATAAACTCGCAGTAATACTCACATTTTGTATCAAGAAGTTTCTAGCGCCCTGATCGTACAACGACTTGATCCAATCAAATACGCAAGCGGTCGTGTTCACGACCGAAATACCCTCCGCGGGGTTGGTAAGGAGCATATCACATCCTATGTCGTTCGTGCCGATCCAAATCGAATACACTGTTTCTTCACTCAAGAGTGGAACGTAACGTCCGTCCTCTGGCGAGATGATGTAAGTAGCACCATCCGATCCGGTGGTCACATTTAAGTTATACGCTGATATTTGGGATCCAAGTACATCTGGATAGGCCCTTGGCGTGAGTTTGTTTGAACAGGTGCTTCCTCCGCGGGCAAAGTTGTAGACCGAGACCTCGTTATTGGAGTAGGCAGATACATAGTTCGGCCAAGGGATCCCACCTATCGGAACACAATACATCAAAAGAATAGTTTACACGAGCTCGGGATAACTCAAAGTGGATAGGCGCACCATCTCCAACCATAACTTGATCGGTAAACGAGTCTCCAAAGGTCACAAGATTTTTAATAAAAGGAAAACCAGCTACATTAAGGTTTAAGTAGCTGAATAGTATAACAGTGTAGATTACCACAGTATTTGGAGTAAAACTATGATATTGGCTCGGCCTGTAAAGGAAAAGCTGCATGGGAAAGTTGTATGTCGAGAAAGAAACTAGGGTAATTTAGTTGGGTGATGTCGAGCTCAGGGAAATCGAGACTTGAACTGCAGTACTTCGTGTGTACGTGCGCGCGTGAAATATATTGTTTGATGGTCCCAAGATCTTAAAGAAAGCACTCAGCTACGATGTGCAACCACTAAAGCAGGAAGCAAGAAGAACTGCGATCGCTGGTCAATGTGGGATGGCCGTCAACACCATTTCCAATAGAAGGTACAGTAATCACAAGGGTCCAACCGATCAATGATCAACAGGGGTGCCAAATGAAACTGTCTTTCCCAGCCTACTTCGCACCATACCACGACAGGAATGGAGAACCTTTGCCAGTAAGAATATCCAAAATATGGCGCGCAACAACGCGGTTCGCTTGTTCAGAAGGATGCAATTCGTCCCACCTGCAACAAGATCTATTGAGCAATAACCCTCAAGTTGAAGCCCATTAAAGACATACCAGAGGTACGCGCTTCGCTTCGACTCGGGCTGGGTAACGCACACCAGTGTCCCACTAGCATCAGACTTACAAGCATTTACCGCATCCGTCACATTGTAACCCGGCCCAACGAGATATTTGGCCGGTTTGTTGTACATGTCCATGAAGAGGCCGTATGAATCAAATAGACCTACATTCAACCAGCGTCAGTATCGGACCTCAGACCAGACATAGAAGACCCACCAATACGTGCACCGGGAAACTGTGAAGGCGCAACATACTTGGTGCGGAGTTCTTGAAGTTCATTTCCTGAGCGGACCATCTCTGACATAAGAATGCTCCATTCGGTCTGATTATGTGGTGCGCTCCAGAATTTTGTAGGGTATCCGGTCGCTGAGTACATGGGGGTAAGGTCAAGGGGCACCATCTGGGAATAGTAGAGCTTCGTTTAGTTCCCTGTTGAGAAGCTCGTGCGTTTACTTACATTTTGGATCAAAAAGTTTCGAGCACCTAGATCATACAATGCCTTTACCCAATCGAATACACAGGCCGTGGTGTTCGCAACTGAGATGCCCGTAAGAGGGTCCGTTAGGAGTGCGCCGGCTCCAACATCATTTGTCCCGATCCAGATGGAATATAATGTATCTTGGCTCAAAAGCGGGACATAACTACCGTTCGTGCCAATAATGTATGTGCCACTCGGTTTGGTTGTGGTATTCGCCTTGTATTCGGGTACTGCGGTCTCCATAACCGGCGGGAATGGTCGGGGTGTTATTTTGTTAGAGCAGGTCCCTCCCGAGTGAGCGAAGTCGTAAACGGAAATCGTATGGTTCGAGTAGGACTCTATGTACACCGGCCATGGAATCCCACCTGAAACAGTATATACTTAATTTCTGAAATGGCGATAATATCATAGCAGACTTACCATCCCCGATGTAAATCTTGTCAGTATAAGAATCACCAAAAGCAACTAGGTTCTTGAAAGTTTTCGGGGCAGCTGAAATGCCGCGAGCTCCCAATAGAACGACACAAGCAGCAGTCAAGGCGAATTGACCCAACATGACGGGACAGTCTGTCAAACCGGCCGATATGCTACGAAGATTTATAGATATTCAGGAGTAGACTCATTGCCAGCTCGATATCCGAGAAGCTCGGAAGGAATATCTAAGAATACTACTAACATCGGTGACCAGAGCCGCTTGGGGAAATAAGAAGTGGGTCGGACCGGCCGACATGTTGCGAAAATTTGCTCTCATATTGTCCAGAGCCGAATCAATGATGGGCCCGAGTGCACTTAACGAACTTGAGTTCGGGGGTGACCGGGTGGTGACTTGGGTGGTGATTACAAACAACACGGGCGTTTGTTGATGAGGTAAGCATGACTCACTTTAAACTTAGCAACGCATTGCTTGCGCCACCCAATTGCCGAGCACCCGCACTGCGCCGCTATCTACCGACTCAGAATTGGGGTTATTATGACACTGGGACGACTACCTCGCTAGGCAGATATTTTAATACTAGTTTACAGCAACATTTCTCGGACAATATCATATGACTGCGGTCGCTGGCTGGTTCGACCGGCTCGTCTCGGAACTGGACATTTTCAAGTTGTGCGGACGCCTATCTCCATAAATTGTGAGAGCACCATGGATCCACTAAACTTTATTTTTATGATAGTATTGCTCAGGGCCTGGCAAGAATACCGAAGGACCGCCGGCGAACTCCAGGTTCCTTCGAGTGGGCACTTCTAGAAGAACGTAATCAATAGATTGCTCGAACCGTGTTACTTTCCTATCTTCGACCTTAGATACTCGCTAGACACACGCGAACCAAGTTGGCCTCGAAGATATTAGGTGATGTTGAGAGGCGCCATCGCCGGCCTCTGTGCTTCGTGACGTCATGCCGAACTCCCAATTGCCAAACGTTAGCGTTCCTTCAGATTGTGGCGCCATCCACCGTTCTCGGCTGGTCTTGCATTTCAGCGCGTGAGAGCAGTCTAAGGAAACATGACACATTCGAAGTGACGCACCGACCTTTCCCAATACTATTTATTCGGTTGGTTTTGTACACCACATCCCAACCCCATACTCCCCACCCTTCCACATCCCCATTATGGCGCAATACCATATTCGCGGTGCTCCTGTGGGACGTACCGCCATTCTATTGGCCATCGTCGCGTCCATGGGTGGTTTCATCTTTGGTAAGTCCCGTTCCTAACCTCATAGACACGAGGGAAATCCTGACTAGATCATAGGCTTTGACACCGGTCAGATCAGTGACATTTTATTGATGGAAGACTTTTTGAAGCGGTTCGCGTCATGTGGTAATCCGAATGATGCGTCGACCTGCAAGTTCAACACCTACATCGAAGGTTTGATCGTATCTCTGTTATCAATTGGCACAGCTATAGGCGCGCTGATTGGGGCACCGTAAGTAATGTTCAAGACTAAATGCTCTATGGCTGATGGCACTTGTCACTAGTACTGCCGATTTCTTTGGACGTCGTCGCGCCATGTCCATAGAATGTGGAATATTCTCCATTGGCGTAATCATTCAAGTCTGCGCGTTTCAGGCATGGTATCAAGTTATGATTGGTCGCTTTGTTTCTGGCCTCGGCGTGGGCGCATTGTCCGCTGCAGTCCCACTCTATCAGGCTGAATGTGCCCCTAGACAACTGCGCGGGACCTTAACAGGAACATACCAATGTAGGCACAAGAAACCTATTTTTTCAAGCATTCCTATTAATGCGCATCCCCTTAGTGTTTATCACTTTTGGCATTCTCGTGGCGTATTGCATTAGCATCGGTACACGCGAAACCTATAATTCCGCTTCTTGGAGGGTCGTAATAGCGATCGGACTTGTTTGGGCTCTTGTGCTCGGCGTTGGCATCTTATTCGTAAGTCCAGTCATTATTCTCTTTCTATGCGTTGCACGAGTAATTGACTTCATATATTAGATGCCTGAATCCCCGCGTTGGTTGCTTAAGCAAGGTCGTATGGCGGAAGCTGAAAGAAGTATTGCCCGAGTGCGTGGAGTCAAGACCGAAGATAAAGATGACCATGTCGTAAGTCGGTGTTATATCAATCGTCCTGTGCTTGTATAACTCAATGGTCTCGCTAGGTTCGTGACCTCCGGGAAATGCAAGATAGTGTCAAGTACGAGCAAAGCCTCAGTCAAGCTGGCTGGATTGACTGCTTCCGCCCTGAACGCAAGACACTTTATCGCACACTGCTCGGAATGAGTTTACAGTCTTTGCAACAACTAACAGGAGCGAATTATTTCTTCTACTACGTATGTGATCGTGAGACAAGTCCAACCTGGCCACTACTGACGTAGCTCCAAATCTAAGGGTGCAACTGTCTTCAACTCGGTGGGAATCGAAGACTCTTTCGTCACACAGATCATTCTTGGCGCCGTCAATTTTGGATGTACATTTTTGGGGTTGTATGTAATGGAAAAAGTAGGCACAAACGGAATGTCCTGTCTCTGCTCCACTAACGTCAAATTTAGTTCGGCCGCCGAGTCCCGTTGATGATCGGAGGAGTATGGCAAGCCATCTGGCTTTTCGTGTTCGCCGCAGCTGGCACAGCGCGCGACCCTACATTGCCCGAGAACTCAGGCATTGGAAAGCTTATGATCATATCAGCGTGCTTGTTTATTTTGGGATATGCCTCGACATGGGCTCCGGGTATTTGGATTCTTATTGGAGAGACATTTCCGACTAGGACGCGCGCCAAACAGGGCGCTTTGGCTACTGCGAGTAACTGGGTGAGCTTCGGACATGACTTGGATAGTGTGCGGTGGCTGAATTTATTTCGTGTCCAGATCTGGAATTTCCTCATCGCATTCTTCACCCCTCTCATCACCCGCAAGATCACGTACCGTTATGGATTCATATTTGCCTCTTGCAATCTTCTAGGAGCGGGTATGTCGTTGCGGACGCTAAGAGATAGCAACTCAAAATGCTGATGGTCACCCTAGTTGTTGTCTTCTTTTTCCTTTATGAATCATCTAGTCTCTCCCTTGAGGCGGTTGATGTCATGTACAACGATCCTAATGTCAAGCCGTGGACGTCTCGTAACTGGGAACCTCCCACAGACTACGGATACTCGGGCCGTGGTGACCTCGTCGATCAAACCCGCGCGCAAGAAGAGAACAAGCCCGTCGTGGGTTACATTGAGAAGATTCCCGGGGAGGGAGATGCCTCCGGCTCGGGTTCACACTCTCACATGGGTTCCCGGAGGTCCGAGGATAGGAGTGTAGATGTGATGGTTGATAACGGACCGCCCAAAGTTTGAACCAAACACAAATCGCTGCCAGTTGTGCATTTACCAAAGTTTTGTTCTGCCGACTGAGTTGAGCTCTGCTCTAGATGTATTTTAGCGCGCATTTACTCTGAATTAATTTGTCTGTATCGCTTGCTCCCTTCCCAACCAGTTCGTTATTTGAGATCCAGGAGGCACAAGTTGTTGTGGGGTCACGTGAGTGATCGGCCGACCGCTGATGTCCCAGGCGCTTATGCGTTGGGCGTAGGGTTGGCGGCGTGACCGTGGGCCACGGCCGAGGCCCGTGGGCACTCACGGATTCTGGGCTTCGGTTGGCAGATCGCTGTCAGCGGGGGTTTGTTATGTAAGATGTCCGTGGGTGCACGTGCTCACGTCTCGAGTCTACCAAGGAGAGGTGCGCATGGTCGATATGCATTCACTAGCATGTGGCTCGATAGCTGTTCAATCGATTTGAAGTTGTACACACCGTATCTCAGCATACCCACTTGTTCAGACAACCTTTATAATTTAGTCCCAATACGCTGCCTGCTCCGCCCACTTTTAATTCGAGAGATTAACATTTTCGCGGCGTCCGTCTCAGTGCAATATCTATAATACATTTGGACACTCTAATAGCACATCCCTTTTGCATTTTCTGGTGGCTTAACGGTATAAGAGGATGCAGTTGATCAAGCTCTGTTGAGCTCAACGCCCATGCTGGATCCCCAGCTTCGTGTATTGCTCACTTTCTCATTTTAACACTCTAACGTTCTAATTATCCTCTTTTTTTTTTGCTTTGATGAGTACCGAGCACTTGCCATGGATGTGCTCCCAGCTTAAGCGTCATCAGTCTCATCTGAGCGCGTCTTCTCCTCAAGCAAGCTCACTTGCACTCGGGCACGGAATAAAATCAGTGCAAGCATAGTGGAATTACTTCAGATATTGAAGTACTCCCTCCGTCACTGGCACAGAAGCCCCGTAACAGCCGGGACTGGCTCGGACAGCACGATAGACATGGTACCTCGGTCTCGAACACTTGACTTGATGTGGCCACTTGCAGATTGCGGTTGGGACCACGATGTAATAGCAGATTTTAGTGAGGAGTAGATTATTGTATTTTTATAGTAATGTGATTGTGCAAACAATAGTGGTATGTGTGTACCTACGGCCGAAGTCGAGAATAGCCTTTTAGGGTTTCATATGTTATATCTTAAAGTCGTCTCCGCGCCTTGTTCTCTACGCTCCCAATGACTGCCCTGCCTCTTCCATCGTCCTGGTCCGCGGCCAAGTTCGGCATGCCAGCGAGGTCACCTGACCCTCGGACAGGTTGTTTGTCCGTTGGCGTTTGCAAAAAACCGAGGGCCGTGAGCGTGGGCCCACGCCAACCCACGCCGCCAACCCTAGTTGGGCGAGGATGACCGACGCTCCGTTAGGGGCGCAGTCGGGTTGTTGTGTTTCTCGGCGTATCGGTACGATAGGAGACAGACCCTTTGTGCCCTTACATACTCGTTCGTACCCGTACCTCGGCGTTGTTTTCCCACTCGCTGAGCCGCTATGTGTATGTTTGTTCTAGATCCCGGTCGGCCTCTTGCGCAGCACCAGTTCCTCTCTCACATCACAAGTCAGAGCATATAAGGCTTTAGTGGTTCTGGGTATGCGTATATTAAATACTAACGATATGTTCTAAGATTACTACAACTCTGGGCAAGCTCGATGCAGGGTCACTGATGTGTAAAACGGAGGTGCCTTGAATATGAAATTGATGCGAGTACGTAATTGATTGAGCAGCGCGTGACTGGCGCGGTGTCGGATCATCTCTGCGCATGCGTGCTCTTGGGTTTGTGTCGTCTCCCATATATAGCTGCAGATTATCCCGATACACCACCTTGCCAACATGCTCTTGTCACGTATTCGCGCAACAGCGCTACGGAATGCTCCTCTAAGGGCAAGCGCACCACTCTCGACTCGCGCGACTAAAATCCTCTCGGCGCTCGACATTCCGACCGACGGCGAGGTACACGGCGTCTACGATGGAACATGGGGAGGCTCAGGGGGGATTTTGAAAAGCGTGTGTCCCTCGACCGGGGAGCAATTAGCGGCAGTCACCACAGTTGGTGATCACTTCTATATCGCTAGCTACAGCTAACCCATATTGTGCCAGGCGACGCCAGGAGAGACCCAACGAGCGATTGAACGCGCGCGTGAGGCGTATGTTTCGATCAGAAATATGCCTGCTCCTAGGCGAGGAGAGCTTATTCGTCAGATACGAGTCGCGTTGGCCGAAAAGGTGGGGGTTTCGTTCTTTTGCTTGGCAAGGGTATAGGTAGGAGCAAATTTCTGATATCTCAACTTAGCGAAATGACCTCGGGGCGCTTGTTTCGTTGGAGATGGGAAAGATACGCACAGAAGGAGAAGGAGAAGTGCAAGAGTTTGTGGATATTGTGAGTGGTTTTGAGTAGTCACGGTGATATGATGACATACTTGAGAAGTGTGATTATGCTGTTGGATTGTCGCGTATGATGAATGGTCGCGTTGTTGCATCTGAAAGGCCTGGTCACTCGATCCTGGAAGGTGTGAGGGACCAAGTGTTTGCCGTGTCTGAAACTAACCCATGCATAGTGCCTAACCCATTGGGGGTGGTTGGCGTATTGAGTGCTTTTAATTTCCCCGTTGCCGTATACGGATGGTAAGCCCTGACCCTTCTTTGCTGTAGCTCACCCATAAACTTTGTACAGGAATCTTTCACTTTCACTTGCTGCCGGTAATGCTACCTTGTGGAAGCCCTCACCAACGACGCCGTTATGTGCCGTTGCAACAACAAAGATCATTGCACGAGTCTTGGAGCAGAATGGCGTTCACGGGGCAGCGGCAGCTCTTGTCTGTGGAGGCAAAGACGTCGGTGAGACAGTGGTCGGGAGCTCTTCGGTCGATATGAGTGAGTCTTGCGCGGTTTTTTTTACGATACAATTATGTTAACATAAAGTTTCGTAGTCTCCTTCACTGGTAGTGAAGCTGTAGGAAAAGTAGTTGGAAAGGTCGTCCAGGATCGATTTGGAAAGGTGCTTTTAGAACTAGGTGGTAACAATGGTAAATTCTTATCCCGGCGAATAGCGATACGGTCGCTAAGTTCCTCATAGCCAGCGTCATCATGCCAGACGCGGACTTGTCCTTGGCCATTCCAGCAGTTCTATTCGGCGCAGTGGGCACAGCCGGGCAGCGATGCACGTCCACCCGGCGGCTTTACGTTCACCGAGTCATTTCATCAGAATTCCTCCAACGTCTTCAGCGTGCCTACTTCAGCGTTACTAAGCTCATCGGCGACCCGCTTGCCGCAGGCACCCTCATGGGTCCCTTACACACTCGATCAGCTGTGGGAATGTTCTCAGAAGCGGTACAAAATCTGAGGTCATCTGGCTCGGAAATTCTTACGGGCGGAAAAGAACATTCAGTTGACAATTCTCTTCAAGGTGGGAATTGGGTCTTGCCCACGCTGGCCGTTCCGGCTAAGCCTCGGCCGAGCGAACTTCCCGAGATCTGGACCAAAGAGACGTTTGCGCCGGTGTTGAATGTTGCGGTTTTTGATGAGATTGAGCAGGCGATCGAGTGGAATAATGCGGTTCCGCAGGGACTATCGAGTAGTCTTTGGACAAGGGATATGCGGAATATTGGAAAATGGATTGGGCCCAGTGGAAGCGATGCTGGTATTGTAAACGTATGTGTGGGGTTAAGTTTCAAATGTCGATGAACTGAAAGGTTTGTGATTATAGGTCAATGTCGGAACTTCTGGAGCTGAGAGTAAGCATTTTCGTTCAAGTAATAGTTATGGGGGACTTATGGGAATATCTTTCTAGTCGGCGCGGCTTTCGGAGGCAACAAGGTTCGTTTTCTTTATTTTTGCTCACATTCTGTATTGCTCATCCTGTATATTGGGACTTGAATTAGAGTACTGGATGGTAAGTTCAATGGGCCTAAAAGCATGCAAATACTAAGAACCGTTTTACTAGGGGACGTGAATCAGGCGGTGACGCTTGGAAACAATATGTCCGATGGAGCGCCTGCACGCTGAACTTTTCAGATGAAGCACCGCTCGCTCAGGGTGTAAACTTTGACCTCAAGTAAATTTTGTACCATATTAAATCCATAGGACTGCGACCGACAATATGTATTCTACGATGAAAACAGGCACCTTTGTGAGTTGATTGGGTATTCCGTGCCATACATCTGTTGCAGGATGTATAACACCATGGTCAGCGTAACGCGAGCACGGACAAAGTGGGAACAAAAATAATTCTGTTGCCTGGTTGGCGGCAACCCTGGCAAGTTGACAAAATTACGCTTGGGCAGATATTGTTTCAAGAAGTTAGGAGGTCCGGTGTTGCAACCGGATGGAACAATGTGGGTGCCTTTTGGAGAGCCTCAAATATTTTTGACACATTCTAGTAATAAATTTAACTCGCGCATGACATAGTTCACTTTGCTCTTTAGGCCCAATGATTGGCTCAATGATAATCAAGCCCGACGTCGATCAACGATTTCAGTGATTTCTAATAATAAACTGCGAGCCTCAAACTACAGGTATTTATACTAGGGTAAATCACTCTTCTAAGATAGATTTCAGCAAGGGAGCGATTGTTTTCCTTGTTGCTTGCTTGTTCCTCTGCTGCCAAGCACGTGCTTTACGCCCTTCAATCCCAGCTATTTCCTTTCTCTCCATTTCTAACTCTTGGTTCGCTTCGAGTGCTGTGTACAGCTTTAGTTCGAGCCCGGTGGGCGCATCTGCGACAGCTCCCGTGCTAGGGAAAACTAACAACATCTCGCGCTTATGTTTACCCTTGACCCTCGTCCGGAAGGTGGTCAACACTCCCGAGATGTCGAGGTTGCGTTCCTTGATCCAAGCGTCCTGGGCTGCCCAAAACTTTTCGGCTCCGTCCCGATCAATCCAGTGGTTCAACCCCACCGGAACGGTCGACAGCCCAACACGAGTCGAGTTCCCATCATGAGATGTGAACTGGAATTCTTTGTAATCTCTCCGGAGCAAGTCCCGCCCCGAGAGATGTGAGACGTCTCGTTTGGTGTCGGTAAGTGCGTCAGTGAGCTCAGTGATAGTCTTGGAGTCCTTGTTGGGTTTGTCCAACGCTATGGAAGGAGCGCCAAAGGACGAAATCGGGTAGAGGAATTCGCTGACGGACCTGTCGAGAGGCTCGGCTTTACCGCCTTCCTTGAGTCCACCCGTGTCAATCGCGATAGCAGAGATCAAGAGAGAAGAAGTCTGGGAAATTGCGTCTTCAGGGCCAGAGGAACGCGGAAACCGCTTGCGAAAGTAATCTGCGACGATGGAGGCACACGAGCCTGTTGGAACACGAATTTCACGGGGATTGGCGGACTTGTGGAATCCTTCATCGTCATGGTGGTCGAATATGGCTACTACACGATCGAGCTCGGATTGGGATTTGGGATCTGCAAGGAATTGAGGCAAGATGCGGTTGTGGTCTACGAGCGCAAAGGTGGTGCGCAGCGAACTGAGTTGGAAAGAGGGAGATATCGAGGTGATGTCGTCGAGGGTGAGCAGGTCGGCGCTTTGACTGTCGAGATGAGCAAGGCGGAATGCGAGTAGATTCTCCTCCCGAAGAAAGAGATCGGCACGGGGAGTTTGGATCAGTGCGACAGTGCGGGTGTGGTCCAGAGTTGTGGACAAATACGAAAATGCAATTGCGCTTGCACAAGAATCAAGATCTGCAGAGGCATTAGTGCGTTAGGAGATCGAGAGAGTGAGGATTGTGCTTACCCCCTGCCTCGTTGCCCATGACAATTGTCCACCCCTCACCATACTTGGACGCTAAATCAGCAAGAAATGCTCTCTTATTACTTGATAGGAAGGCTGAAAGAGCGCTCATGTTGGATGATAAACTGCTACCAGACTCTGTAGAAGAGGTGGCTGTTGGGGTGACCATCGTAGAAGAAAAGGGAGCTCTTAAATACGGGAAAATTTTAGATTTGAGGTGCATCCGAATAGATGCTGTCATCGTAGATGCGATCATAAGGAACGAAACCAGTGCGAATCCTAGACACGGGAGGGCGACTCGCCGGCTCGGTATATGCATACTCCGCTCGCAAACCTTGTCGCGGACCGACCAAACCCGAGTCGTGTGGGTACTATTTATGACCTCGTTCTTATTACTAACATTTCCTGCTGCTTAGGTAAATATAAGGTACTAGAGGAAACCAACCAAAATCTCACACAGTACCACCAGCATCGATGAAATGCGTCTTAACTTGCAAAGCAGATCAAGAGTCGCTCGGGCTCTTGTTCCAGCTCTCACGGCGCGTATCCCCATTACTAAAACGATATCTTCGATGGCACCCAAATCCGACCTCATTATTGTCCAGGGCCTCTCTGTGCATACGACTCTTGGCGCCTCCCATTGGCCTCGGCCGGGTGTTGAGCAAAAAATTCAGCCGCTTGTATTGTCCATCACTGTCCCACATCCACTAGCTCAAGCCAGCAGCTCAGACACATTGGACGAATCGGTCAGCTATGGGTCAATCTGCAAAGTGGCCGAGGCTTGCGCCTCCGAAAGAGGCAAATTCTCCTCCGTTGAGGCACTCTCCGTTGGAATCGCCGAATCTTGCTTTGCTGCATTCAAGAGTATACATGAAGTGCAGTCCGTAGTCGAGAAGAAGAGGGCGCTTTTACATGCCAAGAGCGCGGGGCTAAAATCATCTCGGCACCGCGGCGGAAAGAACGCAGAGAAAGGCGTATATTTTGTTCGGGACCTTGAGCTTAGCACCATCATCGGCTTGCATCCTTGGGAGCGTGTCGAGAAGCAACTTGTTCGTATAAATTTAGAATGGACTCTTGCCTCAGGTGCCAGCGTTCCCGAAACTGGATTTGACTTTCGTGAGCTCATTGCTCGTGTGTCGAATGTAAGTACTTTAAGTTGCATGAATCAACCTACCAAATTATCAATAGTTTGTAGTAGACTCCTCCTATCAAACGGTAGAAAGCCTTGCTGCCGCCATCGCTCAGCTGGTTCTTCAATCTGGGTTACATATTGACGAGGTGACTGTTCGAGTCGGGAAACCAAGCGCATTGATGATGGCAGATACAGCTGCTGTGCAGATCACCCGCACACTCGCCGATTTTGGATCCCCCATAGTCTCCCCGCCAATTCCACTAGCTCAAGCCTTGGCTTTTACTCCTCCACCTGGACAGCACGTCGCTATACTTGCTCTGGGGTCGAACATAGGGGATCGCTTTATCAATATCGAACGAGCATTACAGTTTTTGGAGAAAGAGGGCGTGAAGATTGTGGATACAAGCTATTTATACGAAACTCAGGCCATGTACCATCAAGATCAGTCTCCGTTTATCAACGGTGCCTGCGCTGTGAGTTCATTACTTCCGTTCCTAGAACCTCAACCAAATGAGTTGAGCGTAGATTAGCACGTGCCTTCCCCCGGGTGAACTGCTTGAGCTTATTAAGCGTGCTGAGGAGCATGTTGGACGTACTCCGACATTTAGAAATGGCCCGCGAGAAGTGGACCTAGACATTTTGTTCTACGACGATATTCTATTGTCGTCCGATGGGCACCTGCCACTACAAATACCCCATTCATTGCTGCACGAACGAGAATTCGTTTTGAGACCCCTTAACGAGTGAGTTGTTATAACCCCATAAATTATTAGCGGTATTAACCTAAAATCTCAGCATAATCCCAGCATACACTCACCCTGCCCTCCACCCGGCGTCTATCCACTCACTTTTAGCTTCCTTGCCACCAACCCCGTACACAATGCGTCGTGTAATGCCGTCGGTACCCACAGCTCTCCCCGAGTCTTCTTCCGCCACCCAACATCCCTATTGGACATGGGGATCCCAAACCTATATTATGGCAACTCTCAACATGAGCCCCGACTCGTTTTCCGATGGAGGGGACTTTCCTCATACTCCACACTTGCCCAAGACATCTCCTGCCCTCAAGTATGCACTCGATTCAGTGGAGCAAGGTGCACATGTCTTGGACGTAGGAGGGTACTCTACTCGCCCTAGAGCACAGCCCGTCTCAACCGAAGAAGAAATGGGAAGAGTCGTACCTGTCATCAAAGCGCTGAGAGCAGGCGGTATCAACATCCCAATTTCAGTGGACACATTCAGGGCCGAAGTTGCGAGAGCAGCACTCCTCGCCGGCGCCACTTGGATAAACGACATTCGGTCGGGAAGGGGCGAATATCTCTCTTCTACGTTTGCTCAAACTGGGAGCATTTTTGACGTCGCACACGAATTCGGGTGCCCACTTATTTTGATGCACTCTCGAGAAATTACGCACATGAAAAAGATTTACCCTTATGGGGTGTTGAAAACCGTCCGAGAGGAACTCGGAGAAAGAGTTGCCAAGGCGATTCAGGCTGGGGTTCGCAGATGGAACATTATAATTGACCCCGGGTATGGGTTCAGTAAAAATGTTCCCGGAAACGTCGAGCTTGTCCGTAATCTGAGGGAACTGGTCGTTGATAGCGAATCGGAAAATTCCAGCACTTCGAGTCGTGCTTTAAGAAACCTCCCTATACTCGCTGGGACGTCTCGCAAATCGTACCTTGGTTGGATCCTATCACTCGGCAAGGGTAATACAGACGGGCCTGTGCCTGCAAGATCAAGAGAGTGGGCTACCGCAGCCGCGGTCACGGCGTGTATCTTGGCTGGGGCGAATATGGTGCGGGTTCATAACGTAGGGGCGATGTGGGACGTTATCAAGGTTGCGGAGGAGTTTCGGGGCGAGAGAAGAGAAGATTGAAGCCAATTAGTTGTATGTAGCTATTGGTTAGCCAGGTCAGATATAACAAGGTATATGCATGCATAAATTCAGATTCACCTTATTAAACATCACCAATTATCTTAAATTGTCTTCTAATATATAGGAAAGACAAACATTATTGTCTGAAAAGAGTCACGGCCCCTCATGATCATGCGAGGTCTATATTAGTTAGGGCCTCTATATAGTTCCATTAGTTCCATAGGCAGCACATACTGTTTGAAAATTAACTTGAGCTTTCGGCTATGTAAACTACCCGGAAGTCGAAGCCCCCCGTACACCTGTGAACGATACAAAACCTAGGCGCAACCCACTCACACTACAGTACTGTAGTAAACTGGGTGTCATTGATCCCCGCCACCTAGCTGTTGGAAATTGTTTTTTTCAGCGCGGGTAAGAAAGTCCGCGGATCCGTTCTTTCCGCCAACAGAGGCAAATTTCGACATTTTACAACAGACATATTATTTATATTTGGGTCTAAAATGCACATATTCTACTTGTTTTTACCCAACTTTCTGATACAAGTCTCCGCACTCAAAATACTCACAGTCCGAAAATGATCATGTGATGACTTTTTTTGGCTACAATTTATAAGGCGGCCCTCTACGAGGACACCACACTCATGTGGCGAAAAACTAGTCGGCGGGCCGTGTTGGGCACACGTACATGTAAAGTACCTGCTTTTGCGGCATTTATCGCCATTTTCCAGCGCTAAATAAAAGCACGTGTCCGGGGGTCAGGTTGTGCTGTCGTCAGCTTTACTTTACCCACGACCAAAACACCCGCGGCCGGTGTGTGCAGAATATTAATCATGGCATCCTATGACGACGTTAGGTCATTCAGTATATCAGTCCCTGACGAACAGCTACATGATCTTCGCACTAAACTTGATCTTACTCGTCTCCCTGATGAACTCGATCTCCCAGCTGGCCAGGAGTGGGAATGGGGCATTCCTCTAGCGGTAGTCAAGCCCCTTGTAGAATACTGGCACACCCAGTTTGACTGGCGAGCAGTCGAAGAGCGTATCAATCGGACTCTTCCCCAATTCACAACTTTTGTCGATTCGTTAGGTCATGGCCCTCAAGAGGTACACTTCGTGCATAAACGCTCGGGCAACCCGGCAGCTACGCCTTTAATTTTTGTACATGGCTGGCCGGGCAATTTTCTCGAGGTCCTGTCATAACGAGTCTTTCAACCTGCATACACCACTGATTTGATTAGGGTAAATTATATAGGTGTCAAAGATGATTGATGAATTAACAAATCCAAAGGACCCAAAACACCCGCCATTCCACGTCGTTGCGCCTTCGTATGTTTTCACGTACCATAAACACAACTGAGCGCTGTGTCCGATACTGCTTCTGATTGCACTGTTGTAGGCTTCCGGGCTTTGTATTCTCTCAGCGCGCGAGTACCCCAGGGATGAATGGCAAAGCTACCGCACATTTATTTAATAAGCTGATGCACAAGTTGGGGTACAAGTATTACATGGCTCAAGGAGGAGATTGGTGAGTACTATACTCGCAGTAATGGTTTTTTAATAGCATTTTTATATCATATTAGGGGGGTCCTAGTTTGCCGTTGTTTCGCAGTATACCACCAAGATGCGTGCCTTGCCACTCATATCAACGCCAATTTCTTTAGCGCTCCTTCGTTTCTCAAAAATCCGATAATGACGATAAAAACTGTGCTGGGTTTTGCTGGGCTCCCAGGGGGTTATTCCAAAGATGATATCGAAGGGATCAAGGCCAGTAAAAAGTTTCAGGAAATAGGTTCGGGCTACATGAAAATCCAGGGAACAAGACCCCAGGTATGAACGAATGAGCAAGGTTGATCTTAAGTGCTAACCAAGCTTCTACCCAGACGCTCGCCATGGCACTGACTGGTAGGCATTCATTTAATTATCTATATGTAATTTTTCTAGAAGGCTTTCTTTCAATAGATAGTCCTGTGGGTCTTTTGGCTTGGGTGGGTGAAAAACTGCACGTGTGGACAGATAGCTACCCCTGGCAACCTGAGGAATTCATTACATGGATCATGCTGTAGGTCACTTCTCTGATTATGCAGCCAGGTATTCTGAGATTCTCCTATTAGATACTGGATCAATGGCGAGTAGTTAGACGAGTGTTGAATATGTATGTGTCCTCCTGACGCCAATACCCTAGGGCCTGCTGGAGGTTTGAGGTATTATAAAGAAAATATGGTGGTGCCAAATAATGATAACCCCGCTGCGAAAGCGATGTATGCTGAGCTACTTCACGTGTGGTCGCCCACACCTCTGGGATTTTCGTTGTTCCCGAAAGAATTGGTTCGCCTTCCACTAGAGTAAGTTTATGATGCCGTACACGATGAGCTGACTAGGATTAACAGTTGAAATCAGGTGGAATGGCGTGAATCAGAACCTGGTTTATACAAAAAAGCATAATCGGGGCGGACATTTTGCTGCTTGGGAAGTGTAAGTGACCCATTTCATCTGATTATAGTAAAGGAGGCTAACTGCTGTAAAACCAAACGAAAAAATAGTCCCGAGTTACTCCTAAGTGATATCCAGGCCTTCGCACAAATCGTCCTTACAAAGGAGTTACGCTTGCGAAGCCACACCTAAATATTTGGACATGATCGAAAACGGCCAAAATAAAATTAGCTTCCAGGGATCGAGAATCATCGCGTACTAACTGTCCAATTGTAAACTACTGAAAAATCTTATCTCATTGTCTCTGCGAATCAGAAATTGAGGACCTATCCCACGACTGAGGATCTAACTAACGCAGGCGAAGAAACTTAAAGAGAATGGGTAAGTTGAACCCCACGGGAATCGGAGATCAAGGAAAAGTTGAGACGACAGCAACCAACTTGAATGTTTTTTGGATATCGATTATATTACGAAGTGTGACATCCAGGATGCATAAATGAGCGAAATAGACAGTATAGTCTTATGTATAACAGCTTCTAGATATGAAGTCCGTTTTTTATTTGAATTCAAATAAAGACGTTGCGATCGGGTCATCACAGGTTGCGCTCCTTCTGCTCAAGTGCTGGCTTCATGACACGAGACCTGCGCAAGCGCGCCACCTCCGAGTCAGGGAGTGAGCGGCGACCGAGAGAGGTCGACCAGATGTCAAGTCCAGAAGGAATCTCACTGCACATCTGAATGATGACTCTTCATCAGTCCCAGTCACTTTACTTCATTCATCGGTCCACTCACCTCGGTGTTTGCAGACGGGATCGTCATCTCCGCAATCGCATCCGGCTGTACAACAATCACAGCTGCGAACCCTTCAGCCAAGTGCCAGTCAATATGGCAGTGCATGACTGCTCGCAAATCCGTCAGTATTCCATCCCATTCCAATCAGCTCCCACACTTACACCAAACACCTGGGTTGTCTGCAACGAATCGGAGCACAGCCCATGTTCCAGCCGGGATGATGTGAGTGTCGCGACGGATCGGGTTCGTCGTGTTGTACGAGATCGACTCAGCCTCCTCCAGAGTCATGCTGCCAGATCCCTCAGCAACGATCCAGAATGTCATCCCATGCACTACGTCCCCACGATATCCTTTAGTTACAATCCCTCGGAGCCGGCTGAAACACACTCACTGTGGTAAGGGTGGTCGATCGCTGTGTCCAGGTTGTTGATCACAAGATCTACAGCGCCAACAGAGTCGTATGTCACGGATGCAATGTTCGATGCATTCACCGTTCCACCAGATGCGAGAGTGTGCAGGATCGGCTGATAGACCAAGTCCTTGAATGTAGTCGAGTTCACCTCGAACTCAACGTCGATGTTGCCAGACGAGTCGAGTCCGACCACAAGCCCAGTGCTGAACATTCCGCGCTTCACCACGGTCGTGGGAGCATCCTTCGCGACGATCGGAGTCAAAGACGAGGTGTCGATGTCGACGCAAGACTCTCCGGACACCACATCGGTCCAGTCGGACGTGGTCGGGTCGGTGGTGCTGGCTCCGGTGCCGTCCTCTTCGACGTAGCGGACGATAGCATAGGTGGTGTTGGCAAAGTCATCAGGCAGGGTGGTCAAGCATGCAGTGTTCATCTGAGCGCGCAGCCAGTATGCGTCGCCGACGGATCCGACGCTGGTGTCGACGATGACGGAGTAGCGCTGGCCGTTGTGGAACTTGAGTCGGTGAAGGGCGCTGTTCGCCTCGTTGTAGACGGGAGTGTCGTCGGCCTCGGTGACGTTGAGGGTGTGGCTATCGAGTGATACCCAGAACATCGCTGGATATACAGTATATGGTCAGCACGATGAGATAGATGCACACAACCAGGACCAAAATGGACTGACCATGGGCGGCACTGTTGATGAGACGGAATCGATACTTCTTGTTCGGCACAACCTGGATCTCATACGGTGTCTGGGTGAAGCAGGTGCTACTGTTGCCATATGTCGCACAGTCCCAAGTTCCTTGACCGTTGATCATAGCCGAGTTCGGTGAGGGGGCGGCCAAACTCTGTGGTCGAGGTTGAACTGGTGAATAACGCGCATATAGCCTGTGGTGAGACTTACTCCGTGGTAGCCAGACGAAGACAACAGCGCCTCAGTGATGACCGCAGACGTGTCGTGGTACCAATCAGCTATCATTAAGATCTGATCCTCGTCGTAGTCCACTCCTCGCTTCAATGGATCGTCGGGCGAGTGAATGATCAGCGGCTGAAAAACACCAAGTCAGTCGATAGATCAGCTATATATTCGAGTCGGATGCTCACCCCGTGGATACCATCAGCCAATTGGGTGGATGCATGAGCGCTGAAATGGTTTGGCTTCAGTCGGTTTATCCCGTCGAACGAATCTGGTTGTACTCACTGCCACCAGTAGGTTCCGTATTGTCCAGACACAGTGAACTGATAGGTGAAGCTGGACCCGGCCGGGATGGGACATTGGGCCACACCTGCTGGTCCGTCCATCCAAGGTGTGCTGTTCTGGAACAGACCATGCCAGTGGATGGTTGTGCCGACGGTCATGTCATTTTGGACGTTGACGATGATGGTGTCACCGTCGTTCGCCTCGATGGTGGGGCCGGGATATTGACCTGTTCAAGGGAAGACGAGATGAATGATGATTGGTGTTTAAGATCTAGATGGTGTGTATGGGCTCACCATTGACAACAAGCATGGGACGGTAGTAGCCGTCAGGAGAACCTGTGACGGTGGCGACGGTCCAGTCGTAGGTGCGGGTGGCTGGGACATCGGTGATGACGAAGTCGCTGCTGAGGGTGAGCTGAGTGACGGCGGCAGTGACGGTGGTAGCAGTTGCGGTAGCAGTGGTAGTTTGAGCGCAGGCGATGCCGAAGAGAGCGGCGAGTGCGCCGAAGACGGCGGGACGTGGGAGAAGCATGGATAAAGAGTCAAGAGTTATCCGATGGAAACGAAAGTCGATGTGAGTCCGAGTTCAATGGGGTGCAGAGCCCGTTAAAGCAGATGATGATGACAATAACCCGCAAACGTGCCTCCTTTTATATATCGTCGCTTGGCCCCGAAGTACTCAGAGTGCCCTCAAATTTCCGTTCCTTGGAGAGCCCTGATACACGCAAGCACCTTCCCAACCAAAGATTTTTTCACTTTTGGCGTCATTGGCCATGTCTTGTGGAGAGAATGTCGGATGCCGATACAATGGATAATATTTCATAATATCTACCTAGTTTGTACTGTATATCGTATAAGCTATTATGTTAATGATGATATTTTGATGTGGAACTGAGTTTATTTCCATTATACTCACTTTGTGTGCCGCCCTCGGGAGCTGAGCGACTGCGGAGTCGGAAGGTAAGGAAAGAACGTGCTGCGTCCATCATTCCCCCCCAGCAGTCAAACGGCGGCAGATGTTTATTTAGACAATGCGCGGTTTTATAATTGATATCTCTTTTGAGCCGAAGGAGTTCAGTTGGGACTATCCCATATTCGTCAGAATGCGGCTGCCGAGTGTCCTCGAGTTACATTGAATAATTACAAGAGCTATATCAATGCTGCGGAATTCGTGCGCAAGTTTCTGCTGATTGGATTTGATCTCGAGGAATCGGAAACACATACAAGACTGATTTTAACTGACTCAAATAATGAATCTCCTGTAAATTAAACCTGCTGCATTCCAGCGGCCAGTGTTGGTATATGCGGGTGCTTTATTTCCACACGCATCCATTTTGTAAAGAGGTTTCAGCCTATGACCGACCCCAGCACATGTGATATATGTGGGATATATACTAACTACTTTAGTCCTAATTTACACTGGCTTTTAATTTGGAGTGCTTAGGGCTTAGGTGGATCATATTTATGCATCTTAAGTTGATAGTGGTTGCCAAAATTATGTCGGCCTATCTCGGGCATATAACCGAGAGTGCCCTGGACGCCTATATCTAGTTGCAGAACGAACTGTGTAGCATTTCAATCCCAACTGCAAATGATATTCGTTCGCACCGTTGGCTAAATGCCTTTGCATATTCTTTTAAAGTTAGCAATTCCTCGGTGTCGGTTCGTTCAGTATTTTTGTAGCTGGAAGCTTCGACAATCCCAACTGGTATTAGGCACCACCGGAAACTCTTGTTGTATACGTGGCGGCTCGTTCGTTGCTGACCCGCAAAGCTCACGGGACCCGGAATACAGCCCCATGGCCACCTATATAGCAAATAATGTAGGCAAAGCCAGTTTGAAATAATTTTCGGAGGGAGGAAGTAGGAGACTTGGATAATGCAAATGGCGCTGGTACTAGTTATATATATTTGATTGTGAGGCACAATTGCACAAGATGTCACACGTGCAATAAGGCGCCATTGTAACTAGTGTCACTCGTCAAAGTATTAAAGTTAAACTGGAGCTCGGAGATTGAGAACCAGACAAAGTAACCGTGCTGGAACGAATATTTTGGTACCGGTCAAAGGGCGGTGCCGGCCTATGTGACTCAGCATTTGTTTGACCCGAGTGCACGTGAATTTACATCATGGTCACGTGAACGAGCGCCGGACGCCTTTGAACTTGGCTGCTTGGCTGTCGTTTTTGCCTCGTTTGCTCTCATATAGTACAGTACAACCTGCTTGCCAGTATATTGCACGAATTTACGACTTCGACTCGTTCATTTTATTATTAGACCGTTCTGTGGAGGATTTTATACTTTAGCTTGTTTACACTGGGCTTGGCATCTTTCAACGTCCGACCTATCTCGCATTCGATTATTATAGTATTTATCCGATTTTCCTCCTGAGGTATGGATTACTTCAACTCTCAACATATCTGTGTATAATCGTTTTTGGACCCATAATATATAAATCTTTGACAGGTTCCTTAAGTTTCCTTCCTTGGAATTGAGTAGGATTTTGGGTGCCAGTCAACCAAGTAGCCCGATCCAAAAGCTTGTTCACAATCTCGATATCCACCGATGCCTATCCGGAAGCCACGTAGACAATCGTTACAGGAACTAGCTTATCGTAAGTCTATCCATTGCTAAAGACTAGCCTATTCATATTTTTTCAACACCGAACTTACGTTTTACTGTCGATAGCTCCAGTCCCGGCTATCGGAGGAAAAGATTTACGCGCAGATGAGGAACTCCTAGGATTGAAAGACTGGGAATTTGGTGACCATAGTACAAGATACCCCCAGTCGCTGCTAAGCAGCAGTTTTGATGGTAGTAGGTGGGGTGGGAGCACTGTGGGTGGTTCCATGGTTGGCGGGTCTTCCGCTGGTCCAAATGGTCGACCTCGTTTATCTCTTGGGGTACCGTCATCCGTTGGGTCTCCGAAGAAGTCTAGTGTTTCTACTGGAACATCTCCTAGTCGCTCAGAGGTGGTACATCAAGTTAAGAGAAAAATGCCCCCAAGTGCGGACCTAGAGCCCTCGACTGTTTCGTCTAATCCTTCAGCTGCTCCTTCTACCGCATCTAGCTCGCCACCCAAAACTACCTCAGCGTTAAACTCCAGTGTGGATGGCGCCGTTCGACCCGGAGATATCGTTCCACTTGACTTCAGCGCAGCTGCGTTGTCTGTCATAGGTTCAACTCCAGCACCAGTCCTACCCTTGGCTCCGCCTTCAGCTCCAGCTCCAGCTCCAGTCCCAGTCCCAGCTCCAGTCCCAGCTCAGACCCCCGCTTCATCATTCACCCAAGTCCCTGCTTCACACAAGCCATCGAATCGAAGAACCAGCCAGCCACCACCCCGGGCTCCACCATCCGCGTACTCCCACTCTCACTCGTACTCTCAACCCTTGATTTCTGTGCCGACCCTGCCACCCATTGCTGCCAGTCCACGCAGTAGCGTGGCAGATGCTGTCCATTCCATTCCCGCAGGCCGCATCCATGATGCGCCCGCACAGGCTGCACTAGTTCCCCCTCTTCGAATCGCGAATATATCTTCTACATTACCCCAGGGGGCGTCCTCGATGACACTCCAAACGGCACTAAAACAAGTAGTGCCATCGCCATCTAATTACAGTGCCTCTACTCGCCTTGTGCAGGCGCCGCTGTCAGTCTCCACTCGAACGGAGCCCCAGGTTCCTAAACACAGCACCAATACGTCAAGTGTCCAGCCCCAGTTCCAACTCCGTCCGTCTGCACTCTCTGGGTCTACTTCTACTAACCTAGGATCCCAAGCAACAAGGCGGTCACCTCAAAGAGCACTACCTGTCCCACCACCTCAATCTGTCGTATCTGCTGCGAATCCCGCCCCTCCACCAATCGCCCAAGCTTTTTTGCCTCCCCAACAATCTTCCTCGATTCATGCATGGAGAACCGGAGTGTCATCTGGACCTCGAGGTTGGGGTGCACCTGCTTTGCCTCCAAGCGCTCAACCAACACCCCAGCCACCACCCCAGCCACGATCCCAGCTTCCGTCCGCTCCAGTCTCGACCCAGCCCCTTGGACAGTATCAACCTCCTTCCCTTCCAACAAGGGGCCATTACCAGGCACCCGCGCCTCCTCCAACCCGTAGTTATTCATACGACGTACCAACTGGTAGATCATCATTAACTACGCAAATTGCGACAAATTCAGACGGGTCTACCTCCACGCCCGACCTAAGTGGTGGGAATCACGATTTGTACTCTAATTCTCCAGCAGGTAAATCCTCAAACTACAACTATGCCCTCCCCCTACTTACTTTCACTCGATTTAGACGATGGAAAACCTGGCCTTCAACGTGGACCTTCCAAATTGCGGCGAAAGCTGACTAAAAATAGGGGATGGGTTCCCAATGCCCCAGCAGCTGCGGCACCTGCGCTTTCAGCCCCGGCAACTAGTTCTACATCATCAACCCTTGCTCTAGCCACAAGGTCGCAACTTGCGCCGCCCGCAACTCAAACCCGACCGGCTCCCAGGGTACGCGTGATTCCAAGCGGAGGGCAGGCGCTAGTTCCTGCCCAGCGAGCATTCATTGGTACGCACCGTCCAGCGCAGGAACGCATATTATGGGGTCTTCCACTTGACCGCGATCCACGCGTGAGACACGCAATTACAAAGATTGAGAGCATAAAAGACGCGATCGCTACATTTGCGGTGCGTAATACAACTAGTGACCAAAGAGCCAGTCCTGAAAATCTTACAGGCCGAACAATTTGTTGAGACCAGAATGAGGGGTGCGGTCATCTGCAACGTGGACTACCGCCCAAAAGATCACCCCAATGACTTGGCATTTGACTGGTGCGTTCTCGAACTGTCCCTTTGATCTGATATCCACTAATGAGCGCAATAGGATTACATACAAGGATGCCCAGAAAACGCTTGAGCCCACATTACAGAAAGCCATCACGCGTATAGATCCAGCAACGGCGGTTCTAGTCGTGATTTTCCTGCTGTCCCCGTCCATGAACTCGCTTGCAATTTGGCGTAAATCACTGACAATCACCCCCGGACTGTTGGATCCCGCCCTTACTTTAAGAGTGGCTAGAGTGAAACGTCAGACTGCAGACCAGGAAGGGGACATGACCTTTAAAACGCAATGAATGGATATGGAACAGCCATCCGTCGCAGCATCTGGACACGAACGAGGTTTTTAGCTATGCTTGGATGAGCAAATATAATCATCAGGCGAAACCCCATGAAAAAGGACTAACGACCCATAGGCCTACTATGAGGGGAAATCGAATGCCTAGGAATTCTCGCTAACCAGTGTTTGATAAAAACAATTTCTACCAGGCAAGATAACTTGAATGTCTTCAGTTCGACTACGCTTTATATTTCACACTTAATCTCTCGTCCCTTGGTTCTTATGTGATTTGAAAACTCATCTTTTGGGCACAAATAGTATAGTTGCTTTCTAGTCTCGTTATCCCCCAAATTCCTCTGCTATCACGCATGTCGCTGTCATCCTGATTTCTGTTTGCTACCCCTGCTGTACATATAGTACCTGTATCACATAACCCCTTCCCCTTGCAATCGCCTACTGTACATCTCGGCGCGGAATTTCTATGTTCGATTATTTCCATCCGTTTGAATTCCAACCCAGCCCAAATGAGGGGGTGCCCACCTTTTGCTCCCAACAACATCAGCATGAAACCTGTTTTATTTCAACTCCATCTGCCTCTAATTCTTCCCAGTACTAGTGAAACCAATCATCGAAACGCCGAAAGCCGATACGGCATGATTTCGGCTGGGTGTATACGTACGCGTAGTAGCCCAGCCAGCTAGTAAGTTTCACCGGGCCGATCGTTGGGTACTAAGACCTTCCATACTTACGCCAGCACATCCTTACGTTCCAGGTTTGAGATATCTGCAAATTTAATTTACGGGTAATTTGTTTGTGGCGCAAGTCGTGTTTTCGTCACCTTTAAATTTCCAAATTGAGAATTTAGGTAAGGTCCAGATCAACAACCTCCCCGCACCTCAATCCATGCATCTCTTCTTGCTCATTCTCAGTGCGACAATCCACATAGAAAAATATCTGGTATAATCAAATATGCGTACTATTTTTAATGTCCGTTACGAAAGGCGTCCCGAACCAGAGTTGGGTGAGGCGCACCTTATCCTAGTGGATGTTATGGAGAACTGGGTGGTATGTGTATGGTATTGTACCGGTTTATTTATCAAAAACGAGACGGTAAATTACTCAGGGAAACCTCTTGCACTGTGAGTTAAATTCCCGCTATACAATATACATACGCATAGTAGTCGTGGTCACCTTGTACGCGATAGTAGATCCAGGTAACTTGGATCAAATGAGTACATCGACGTGATCCCTGCAGCTGAGGATGTTGAGCTGTTGAGCCAAATATAAAACAGGGACTTGGCCACGCTTGGCGCCCAAAATAGTTAGGTGCAAAACATCCGCTGGGAACCCGACTAATTCGCGTCGTCAAGCAAAGCTGGTCCGCTCGCACAGCCAACTTTGCCTCGGTGATATCCACGCCATACAAAGTAAACTGAAGCAATTGCATGCTGCGCACGCTGCGGATCCGCAAACCGATATCATCCAGCGCTGGGCGGGCTGACTTTTTGGCTTAAGCTGGTGATTCCAATAACTGACGGTCCGGTATGCTGTAATAATTATTCTAGTCCAAGTCGCCCAAAACAACATCCTAGGTAGAATTTGAACCCTTGCCATTCAGAATTATGCAAAGTTGCACTCCGGCGGTATATTTCATTCATATTTCCTTTTCTTGGTTTGCTTCCGCGGTCGCAATTAGCAAACGCTTACCCTTGTCTACCACCAGCCCTCCCAGGTGACTCACGTGTCAGAAGACACCTCTAGTAGTTCCAATCCTCGTAATACTCATTGAGGTGGTCCGTCAATATTCGAGCGAGGTGCTGGCATCCGGTGATGCAATGATAAGGCAACACAAGGTTCACCGGGAGTCGACTTTAGACTCCCGACGAACTCGGTTTACAAAAACCGATCAATTGAGACTGTCGTCGATTTAGAGGGCGAAACTTGAACGTTAAGGCAACTGTCGAGAATTTTGAAGTGCGGATTGACAAAGTGAACCAGCGGGTGAGCGAAGAGGCTAGTACCTAGTCACGCGGTTCGATGAAACCGGGAGGTTGGCAAGTAAAGCATAGGACTAGTGCGCGCAGCAGTCGTTCTCCGTCTTCCAGTTCCGCAGTCGCCCAATCCTCGACCACGCGAGGCGAGGTCATTTGTTTGCGGCACAAAATCAAATAACGAAATCAGATAGTTGGTGCTGCGATTGAGGGACTCGCATTCCTGCTCAACGGGAGGTTGCTCACGGCGATGGAGTTCTCTTGTGGACCAAATCAGCTTATAAAGGGCGGCATATATACGAGCTGTTGTCATCATCATCTGCTTTAACGGACTCTGCACCCCATTGAACTCGGACTCACATCAACTTTCGTTTCCATCGGATAACTCTTGACTCTTTATCCATGCTTCTCCCACGTCCCGCCGTCTTCGGCGCACTCGCCGCTCTCTTCGGCATCGCCTGCGCTCAAACTACCACTGCTACCGCAACTGCTACCACCGTCACTGCCGCCGTCACTCAGCTCACCCTCAGCAGCGACTTCGTCATCACCGATGTCCCAGCCACCCGCACCTACGACTGGACCGTCGCCACCGTCACAGGTTCTCCTGACGGCTACTACCGTCCCATGCTTGTTGTCAATGGTGAGCCCATACACACCATCTAGATCTTAAACACCAATCATCATTCATCTCGTCTTCCCTTGAACAGGTCAATATCCCGGCCCCACCATCGAGGCGAACGACGGTGACACCATCATCGTCAACGTCCAAAATGACATGACCGTCGGCACAACCATCCACTGGCATGGTCTGTTCCAGAACAGCACACCTTGGATGGACGGACCAGCAGGTGTGGCCCAATGTCCCATCCCGGCCGGGTCCAGCTTCACCTATCAGTTCACTGTGTCTGGACAATACGGAACCTACTGGTGGCAGTGAGTACAACCAGATTCGTTCGACGGGATAAACCGACTGAAGCCAAACCATTTCAGCGCTCATGCATCCACCCAATTGGCTGATGGTATCCACGGGGTGAGCATCCGACTCGAATATATAGCTGATCTATCGACTGACTTGGTGTTTTTCAGCCGCTGATCATTCACTCGCCCGACGATCCATTGAAGCGAGGAGTGGACTACGACGAGGATCAGATCTTAATGATAGCTGATTGGTACCACGACACGTCTGCGGTCATCACTGAGGCGCTGTTGTCTTCGTCTGGCTACCACGGAGTAAGTCTCACCACAGGCTATATGCGCGTTATTCACCAGTTCAACCTCGACCACAGAGTTTGGCCGCCCCCTCACCGAACTCGGCTATGATCAACGGTCAAGGAACTTGGGACTGTGCGACATATGGCAACAGTAGCACCTGCTTCACCCAGACACCGTATGAGATCCAGGTTGTGCCGAACAAGAAGTATCGATTCCGTCTCATCAACAGTGCCGCCCATGGTCAGTCCATTTTGGTCCTGGTTGTGTGCATCTATCTCATCGTGCTGACCATATACTGTATATCCAGCGATGTTCTGGGTATCACTCGATAGCCACACCCTCAACGTCACCGAGGCCGACGACACTCCCGTCTACAACGAGGCGAACAGCGCCCTTCACCGACTCAAGTTCCACAACGGCCAGCGCTACTCCGTCATCGTCGACACCAGCGTCGGATCCGTCGGCGACGCATACTGGCTGCGCGCTCAGATGAACACTGCATGCTTGACCACCCTGCCTGATGACTTTGCCAACACCACCTATGCTATCGTCCGCTACGTCGAAGAGGACGGCACCGGAGCCAGCACCACCGACCCGACCACGTCCGACTGGACCGATGTGGTGTCCGGAGAGTCTTGCGTCGACATCGACACCTCGTCTTTGACTCCGATCGTCGCGAAGGATGCTCCCACGACCGTGGTGAAGCGCGGAATGTTCAGCACTGGGCTTGTGGTCGGACTCGACTCGTCTGGCAACATCGACGTTGAGTTCGAGGTGAACTCGACTACATTCAAGGACTTGGTCTATCAGCCGATCCTGCACACTCTCGCATCTGGTGGAACGGTGAATGCATCGAACATTGCATCCGTGACATACGACTCTGTTGGCGCTGTAGATCTTGTGATCAACAACCTGGACACAGCGATCGACCACCCTTACCACAGTGAGTGTGTTTCAGCCGGCTCCGAGGGATTGTAACTAAAGGATATCGTGGGGACGTAGTGCATGGGATGACATTCTGGATCGTTGCTGAGGGATCTGGCAGCATGACTCTGGAGGAGGCTGAGTCGATCTCGTACAACACGACGAACCCGATCCGTCGCGACACTCACATCATCCCGGCTGGAACATGGGCTGTGCTCCGATTCGTTGCAGACAACCCAGGTGTTTGGTGTAAGTGTGGGAGCTGATTGGAATGGGATGGAATACTGACGGATTTGCGAGCAGTCATGCACTGCCATATTGACTGGCACTTGGCTGAAGGGTTCGCAGCTGTGATTGTTGTACAGCCGGATGCGATTGCGGAGATGACGATCCCGTCTGCAAACACCGAGGTGAGTGGACCGATGAATGAAGTAAAGTGACCGGGACTGATGAAGAGTCATCATTCAGATGTGCAGCGAGATTCCTTCTGGACTTGACATCTGGTCGACCTCTCTCGGTCGCCGATCGCTCCCTGCTCCTAACCGCATCGGCATGCGCCAAGCCCCCAATTCCCGCAAAGTCCGCATGGCGAATGAACACTAAGGCCGTGCCTGAAGCATAAAATCACCAGGCATTTTTTTGCCCATGTTGTAGCGTAATTTTCTCAAGCGATGGGAGGATATTGATATCTGTCCTTCCCATATGCATTTGGACACTATTTTTCCCTCATTCGGACATTCTTCCTCTCATTAGGACACTCGTTGCCTGTTTTTACGATTCATCAAATTTAGTAAACCCACTATGCATTATGTGGAGGACATATTCTCAAACATTCAGTTTCCTCCCTGTTTTGATTATTTCGTGCGCCAGGGGATTTGAGTCACTCGTTAGATACTCCTGCTTGATGGATTCTACTAGATCCCAGATTTTACCAACAGTAAGGTCGGAGGCTTCTGTGCCATCCGACCAGCCGCTTGATCGTGAGCAGTTCCTGGTATCATGCGCCACAAATTGCCTACAAATGGCAGGCCGGATAGTTTCAAATTCTCACCGACGTCATCTAAACTCCGCTTCCTGCGATACGCGAGCGGCAATTCACCAAAACCCATGTTTGAACTTTGAATACTGGGACGCGACAAATTTGAATCCTAATTGTCTTTTATGACATCCAGCATGCGATTGAAAACTATTATTCTGATTACTATGTTCTTGATGCAAACCTAAAGCATGCATTGGCCCTACCCACTCGCGGAATGTATAGGCCCTGAAATGTCAAGGCGACACGACTTCTCCCTGGGTTGCGTAAATTAGTTCTCATGGAAGTTCCAATTCGTTATCAGTTTTGCTCTGAGCATGGGAGGCACAGGTATGAATGAATCGAGCATATAAGTAGCACCCTGGGATCGGATCCAGTGCCGGCAATTAGTGAATATGGAATATCTCGTGCGCTTGTGCCAAACATGGTTCGACCCGGCCTAAAAATATGTACCAGTGATAACTCAAGATCACACTCACAACAAATAAATAAATAATAGGGTTGCGTTGAAAAATCTGTCACCATTGAACGGTTGTACTACCTTTATGTTTGGTACTAATATTGACAACATTGTTCGAGAAATTCAATGATAACCACCCCAGGGGAAAAATACCGGCACAGTCCTGAAGCTTAGGTTTCAGCGTCCTTGAATATTGGTCCAACACTCTAAGCCTACCGTCTGTAGTGCTCCCACTTTGGGTCGCCACTGAATTTCTTTTGTCCTATTGACTAAATGTGCTTTTAGTGTTTAAAATTAATGTGCTGAAAAAGGACGTTACCTCTAGTGGTGGGACACCAGATACCTAAAGGGGGAGCGTTAATAATATTAACGAAAGAAATGGAAATCGGCGAGATGGTGGGAAACCCCACAACGTAGAAAGGGTTCTTCTGTAATTAAGCCCTTGCTAGCTACCACCCCCATAGCCTCACAACCCTCGGCTTACCTTTCTTAGCAGGAACCAGGTAAACAGCGGGCTGATAGCCGTTGCGAGTGGGGCGTATTTTGATAACGAGGACGACGCAGTGACAGACATCAACCATATACCGGTATGTATGCCCACTTCCCCCACATAACTATTAAAGTGTCAAATTAGACTTTCCGCCGTGAGACTCTTTGGATCATACTTGGGGTGACGGCTAATACTCCAAAGGCCAGAAGTGATGAATTTTTCACCATGGAGTCTTGCATCCTTCCGAGCGCGCCAGTTAGATTTTTGCTTGTCCGCAATGACCTAGTTATGACCCATAGTTAGGATGAATGCCAAAGATTGCATGGAGATCCGTACCTCAAAAGCTAACGAGGCGGCGAATACCGATAACCCGAGTAAATCGAACTTACCCAGGGGAGCTCGCTTTCCGTCGGGTAAAATATTTCCCTTGATAATTGACCTTAGTTAGAACACGAAGGGTTGAAGGGAAATGCTTACGAGATAGACAGGGAGGCCCACGATGGATATCCACATGGCTTGCCCAAACCAGAATGCAGCAAATTTGCGAGGCTGTTTCTTAATTTTGTCGAAGCGAGAGTCACCACCCGCTTTCCAAGCGCGCTGCACGTTGTATCGGTGGAGAGTTCAATGGGCTTTAAAATCAAGGCGCACCTGAGCAAGAAAAGTTCCAAGTCTCCCGGCCCAGAGACAAAGACACCCGGTCAACAAAAGTTGGCGAGGTGAGAAACTCGAAAGCGGTGGAATGGTAGCCCCTGGAAGTTTAAACCAGAACTTGTCTCGAAGAGCCGGATAATACAGAGACATCCCTGCGCCAGCAAAGAAACCAATTGCACCGCACAAGTCATAAAACATTTCATTTTGAGTTGGAACAAAAATTGAACCAAAGGCCGTCTGCAGGGCAAAATTGCCTGCAATAATAGGAGCGAGTTTCGAAAGCACGGCCATGGGTGGGGTCTCTCCTGATCAGTAGCGAGTAGAAGTTCGACTTGCAGTACGGTACCATTCCTGCTTATATACCGTTTCCCCCAGTCAGATGACGTAGCAGAGAAGTCGAAGCTCCTGATCTTAGGCGCTGTGCGGCTCTGCAGCGTCATGGTCACGTGCTTTGGCGCTTACTCTTCATTCTTCATTTGTCCCACTGCACGCTGTTTTGTTAGCTAGTTATGTATGTATCACCTCACCTTTTGAGCCCGCTCATAACTGACATCGGTTAGGATTGGCCGCCTGATTTGTGAGCCTTACTCGTGCCTCGACACTACGCGGCCGGGGTTATCCCGTTGCACTAGTGCCCGATCTCGCCATATATATAACCTTTTGTATATCTATATATCTATTCTCTCCACATTTTGCAGACCAAAATAACATTTACTCACTATGAAGACTTTTGTGCCACCTAGTCATGACATCTTATCACGTGCGCAACGCCTTTTCGCACTTGGATTCTCCCATCATGAGCCACCCTAATAGCATGGCACCCTTTCGACTCAAAATTCGACACATAAAACTAGGAAAAGATGTCCCGGACGAACTTATTACTCGATCTGTTATAAAGATAGTGGAGCAAGCTCGTTCACATCGGCCAGATCATACTTGGAAAACTCCAACTGTGAGGCCATCATCCTTAGGTTATTCTACACACTTTTCACCGATGAATGGAACACTTGACTTATTTCGGAACAAGATTAGATCGCCTTTTATCTTCGGCTTTTATCTATAACCGACCTCCACCCAGTAAACGGACGTTGCTCCGAACGCTTCCCTCAACCCCTTCCAACCTCTCACCTCTTCTGGACTGGGGAGACCCACCCACCGACCTTGAAAACATGGGACTTGCTGGACTTGAAGAATTCACTTCTAGTATTGTCATGTGCTCCGTTTCAACCATACCTGCTGGCAGGCTGGTGCTTCCGAAGCGCAGAAGACCCGTCGTAGAAGATGGCCAAGGCCCAGAATCAAGCCTAACTAAGAAACCTCGGTTTGCCATTCCAGTACCGGTACCCACTTTGTCGAAACACTCCATCCCCGCCCCATCCAAAAAGGCTCAAGCAGCTGCGCTCTCTGTGCTCAATTCGAAAAGTTCTACCAGAAAACATGGTTCCGTACGTCTACGCCTGGGTCTCACGAAGCGATCAAATGTGGGCTCGAAATTAGTGATCAACAGATCCCCGAATGAATCTTATGATGTATCTGTCCAAGTAAAGCTCACCCCCAAGCGCCAACTCAGGACCTCATCACTAGCGCCGGAGTCACCCAGAGTCGACAATTCATCCAACGGAGCGCTTAGTTTTGATCTGACAATACCAGATAAATCTATATCTACTTCGCGAACCGAGAAACTTCATATTCATCTTCCAGTTGAATTCACTTCGGCCAGCCATCGGGAGAATCAATCACCCACTACTTTGCCATCTTTGGGTACTACCAGTAAAGACGATTCAAGAGGCACGGTGCCAACGTCTCCATCACCATTAGCGACCAGAACCGCAGTGTTGCCCGCATCTTTGACCCGTGAAACATTATCGCACGGCCGCCGTGAGAATCTCACAACTCTGTCCAAACCCGGGCCATCATCTCACAGTATTGTCAAGTCCAAGCTTCTGCGTTCAACTAAAAAACCGACTTTGCTCAATAAAACTTTACCCAGGGACTCTGCACTTGAACAACCTTTGGTGGCCGACTCGTGCGATGCGACGCCAGATGTGTTGGTTTCAGCTTCCCTCTCGCTGTCGCTTGTAGAATCCGGACAACAAAAGTCATTGATTCAGAATAATGATGTTGGCACCCCACCTGGTAAGCACATTTTCACAGCAACCAGGATATACCTAATAGCCACGGCCAATATACCCAGCTTGTCACCAACCTTCCGTTGCAGCACACATAACGACATCTGTGTTGTATCATTCAAACCAGGGCTCTGGACCTTCTGGATTTAGAAAAATTGGCGAGAACTCGAGTACCCAGCAACCCCACCATGACTACGAATCAGTTCCATGGGACCTTTCCGAGTTGGAACAAAGTGGCATGAAGCTTCAACACAACAGTCAGAACACGCATTCATTCATCGAATCTACTAGTCCTCGAAAGGATGCATCTTTCTCGGGCCCCGACAACTCAACAACTCAAGACCACAGTGAGTCGTTTGATCGTGCCACTAGTTTGTGATCAGCCTGAACAAATGCCCCGAACAATACAGACACTCAAAGTCGCCTTGCCAACTTGGGTGTAATATCAACACTGTATGACTCGAGTCAAGATTCGGCACGGCCCGACTCGTCCAAATTAACCTCGAGGGATCTGCCGATACCAGATCATAGCCAACCTCGGACGCATGATGACACGCACACTTTGATCCCTTCTTGGCACTCTGATACGTCAACCCGAGCCAGCCCACGCCGTGGTCTCAGCGGTGTCCAGCCATCAAGCTCGTGGAGTGCATCGATTGTCCACAAATTAACCCCAGATGACCTAGCGACTGCCTCACGCACGCTTTCTTTGGAAGACTTGAATATTCGAGAACAGCCAAGCACCAACTCTGTTCGTCCAGCTTCCCTCAAAGTGCCCCTGCGCGCCCGAAGCACTAAACCTACCGCTATCACGAACCCCGATGTATCACCGGTATATGCGCACAAGACATTGGAACACACACGGTCGGGAATTTCCAGGCTTGCTTCGTATCATAGCACACAAGGTTCACCTCATTCTCCGATTCTTACCTTCACACCCTTGCCAAAATCGGCCAGACCCGACGACTCGATCGAATCTATCGACTCTCCAGATATGAGCCGGGTGGGTTACGTGAATAGATCGCTCGGATACATCCCGATACCCAAATTCCGGATACCCGACCCCGAACCAGACGACGATATATCGTTCGAGTCTCAGGTTCCTCAGAAACCCGCACGAAATAACGTTCAGGCGGTTCCACGAAACGAAAATACATTTTCATCCAGTTTAGTCAATTCCACGAATGACGGAATTAAGGATGCTGGTGCCTTGGACGCTCCTCATTCTGATGCACCTCTAATCATCCCACCGGGTAGTTCTTTTTCCGCACCTCCGCCTCTTTCGTTGCCAGTCAACAAGATCTACAAGGGCCATTTGCACATGGTCGTTCCGCAGCCTCATTTTCTACCCCCGCTGCCCTGTCCTCCACCCTGCCTGACCGAAGGAATGCTCGCTACCCTGGCGGTACCGCGTTTCCAAAACTGGCTGAACAAGGACGGGACCCCTGCACGGGACCAAGCCGCTGCAGCCGCGAGCTTTTCATCAGATACCTGGGGCCGGGCAGCGTGGATTGTTCCCGTACGTGGACGCGCACCATGGGAAGGATGTTCCGCGGCCGTCGTCTCGTCAAGACCCATCAAAGAGCGGAAGAAACGGATGGTAGTATGGACACCGGCGGCTCTCCGATCGTTCTGGACACAAATGACTGGGTTCCGGGACTCGAAGCGGATCGGATCACTCTCGTTATCGTTCGAGCCGGCTTGCGATATCGATTCGGGGGATCCAAACCCAAAACGGGGTGCGGAAGAGCAGGGTAAGCTTGTTGGATCGCGCAACTTTGAGTTTTTCAAGGTGTATCATGATGCCCCGGTTTCTCTCAAGTTGCGCACGATTCTGCAGGTGTTGGAGTTTACGGATGAGGATGAATACGAGGTTGATGCTGGGGTTGTCAAGAGCGGGTTTGTTCCGAGCGATACCCATACCAAGCGTCGGTTGCTCGGTGCTTCCACGCGACTTGCTCTACTAGATCACACGGGGTGTGTTGTACTCGTATCGTGAATTTATGTGTGCCTTGTTGTTGTTGTTGTTGTTGAAATTGAGGGACCACAAAACCGGATTCAAATAATGTGGAAGAGAAGGTGGGTGGTGTGGGTGCAGAGTATTCAGCGGCAGAGGTGAACACATATCGCATTCAACCCTCGCCTTTTACTAGAGTTGACCGTGGGTCCGCCTCGACCATGCCGCATGCGAATTTTTCAAACCAAGTCCTCTGGACGTCCCTTCTCTTTTTTTTGTATATTAGTTGAGGTTACGCGCTTGGCGCTAAGCGATCGGCCGAATCGACAAGTTTACAGCTGTCCATCATTGTGCGACTAGACATGGCCATTTATTACTTTTCCACCCGCGGAGGGGACGAACGTCTCACATTTGAAGAGGTGCGTCAACCCAACCCAAAACCAAACCAGCAATCCCACAAAGCATACATAGGCAGTCCTCACGGGCCTCGCACCCAACGGCGGGCTCTACATCCCATCGACGATCCCAAGCCTACCCGAAACCTGGATCTCGGACTGGCAAGACTTGAGTTTCACAGCGCTCGCACATGCGCTCCTCTCGCTCTACATTCCACCGAGCGAAATCCCGCCCGAGGATTTAAAGCAGCTCGTCGAGCGGTCGTATGCCACGTTTAGACATCCCGAGACGACGCCGTTGGTGCAGCTCGAGGAGGGTGGATATGTGTTGGAGCTGTTTCATGGTCCGACGTTTGCGTTTAAAGATGTGGCGTTGCAGTTGTTGGGAAATCTGTTCGAGTACTTTTTGGAGCGGAGGAACAGGGGGAAAGGTCTTGCTGAGCAGCAACGGTTGACTGTTGTCGGTGCGACCAGCGGGGACACGGGAAGGTAGGTACCTGAATATTCTGTGCATGCCACTCACGGTTGTCTAGTGCTGCGATTTACGGATTGCGAGGAAAACCCTGTATTAGCATATACATTCTACATCCTCTAGGCCGCGTATCTCCCATTCAAGAAGCCCAAATGACGACAGTCCAAGACTCCAACGTGCACAACCTCGCATTCAGGGGTACATTCGACGACTGCCAAGATACAGTCAAGGCGCTCTTTGCAGACAAGGAGTTCAACGCGCGGCACCGTCTCGGGGCGGTAAACTCGATCAACTGGGCACGGATCCTCGCCCAGACTGTGTATTATTTTTATGCCTACTTGGCGCTTGTGAAATCCAACGGCGGGGACGTACGGGTGCAGTTTGTTGTGCCGACGGGGAATTTTGGGGATGTGTTGGCGGGGTGGTATGCTAAACGGATGGGACTCCCGATGAGCGCGCCGCTTGGAATCGCGACCAATTCCAACGATATTCTGGCACGGTTTTGGGAGACGGGTGTGTATGCTCTCGCGGATCAAGGTAACGAATACGTAGCTCGCATACAGTAACTAATAGGATCTAGATGCGCGCGTTGTGTCGGACGGAAAGCAGGCTTGTGCGGTGCGCGAGACGCTCAGTCCGGCGATGGACATTCTCGTGTCGAGCAACTTTGAGCGGCTGCTGTGGTACCTCGCACACGAGACGCACGCGGGATCAGACGCGGGCGCGACGGTGGGCGGGTGGATGTCCCAAGTCAAGTCCAACGGACGGGTGTCTGTTCCGGTGGAGGTGCTGGAAGCAGCGCGCAGCGAGTTTGTTGCTACGAGGGTGTCGGATGAAGAGGTGGGTTGGATATGTGATTTGGATTTTGGCTGAATGGGGTAGACGCGGGCGGCGATTGTGCGGTGCTTTGATTCGCCGATGCGGTATGTTGCGGATCCGCACACTGCCGTCGGGATCCACGCGGCAGGGCGGTTTAGCAGGTGGGTGAAACGGGCGAATGGATGTGTGCTGAGCGGTCGCAGCCGGGGTGTGATTCAGGTGATGCTGGCGACGGCACACCCGGCCAAGTTCTCCGAGGCTGTCGAGACTGCGTTGGGGGCAAGGGGCGGGTTCGAATTTGAGCGGGATGTGCTTCCAGAAGAGTTCAAGGGGCTGTTGCAACGGGAGCGGCGGGTGATAGAGGTGGACAGTTTGGAATCGGTGCGGGGGGTTATTGATGAAAACGAAGCGAGGCGATCGATCATATGATTTGTATTACAAGTACGGTACATTGCCACTGAGGCCACTGCATATTTGGAGCTAGGCGGGCTGTGCGGACTGGATGATGAGACGGGGCATGTAGACCGTGACTAGAGCGCCGAGGGCAAAGCTGGGGCGGGTCAGGAGCTGTAAGAGAGCAGAGTGGGCTTACATGAGGGCGGACCACGTTTGGGAGCCGTCTTTTGTGCGGAGGGGGTGCTGGTTGATGAAGCCGCTAATGGCGACGACAAGAGCGAGCCACGCGCCGTACCTGCAAGAGTCAGAACAGTAATACTGAGTGCGACTCACTGGTTGCGGGTGAGGAGGGTGGCGCCGGCGAGCAGCATCGAGAGCGACGTGGCGGCATCTACGCAGTCAGTACGGGCCAACGCAGCTATAGACCTACCCAGCGACTCGGAGTAGGAGCGGGGGAGGCAAAAGGGCTCTTCAGACATGGTGAGCTGGCAACACGTGACCTGGATAGCAGGTTATATAGCGGTGGAATGGACAGGGCCATCATGTCCAAGCTCACTCGGCCGCAGATATCGATGGACTTTCGCGAGACGGCGCTGGTGTCGCCGGTGCGGCCGGTGCGTCCGCCGTCGCTGGGGCTGTATGCGCGCAAGAGCACGTGCGAGTCGTTCCCGGCGACACCGCGGTCGTACGAGCAGCTGCCGATTGGCCCCAAGGCGGCGGCCCCGCGGGTGCAGTCGCGGTCGCGGCCGACCCAGCCAGCGTCGCCGACGTTTGAGCCGGTGCCGGTGCGGTGGCGGGGACTGACGATGGACGCGGCCAAGTGGACGTTTTCGTCGGCGCAGCTGCACAATATCGTCACGCGCGCGATCAAGCACTCGGCCGAGTCGTCGTCGGTGCGGTTGCTGCCGCTGGACGTGCTGGACCAGGACCTGCCCGTCGAGGTGGAGCGCCTCGAGCACCTTAGGGATGTGCTGCAGACGCGCTACAAGGCGCAGGTGCGTCGCCGGCGCTTGCTGATGCGCAGCCTTGCGCTGTACATTGACGGCCACGACCCCCCCACGTCGCGCCGCCTGCTCGACGACCTGGACGACGTCGGCGCCGTGTGCGACCAGCTGGCCGAGGACCTCTACCTCGTCGGCGACCAGCTCGCCCAGATTGCCCACCTGCGCGACGTCCACCACACCAGCGCACTCGCCGTCGCCCTGCGCAAGATCAACCAGAGCTACATCCGCGCGCGCGCCGAGGTCGTCGATCTCGAGACGCAGGTGGGCATTTATTCGTTCATTTCATTCATTTATTTATTCGCTCAGCGCGACGTCCTTGCCGCAGAGCGCGACGAAGCCTGGCTCATGGCCGAGTCGCTCGAACGCGAGCTCGAGGCTGCCCCGTCGCGCGTCGAGGCTGCGCGCCGGTCGTCGGTGCGCCAGTCCAAGATGATCCGCAAGAGCCTGCGCCGCTCGATGCGCTCCTCGACGAGCTCGATGCGCTACCACTCGATAGTCTTTCCGCGTCCCCCGCAATCCGACACGCTGCTCGCCCCAGAGCCCAGCCGCCCCGAGTCGATCTGCGTGCTCCCGCCCTCGCCCACGACGCCCCCCACGCCCTCGCACGACCTGTTTGTCGCCCAGAGCGAGCTGCTCAACATGCTCGGTCTGTCGTACACCGAGTACGGCTTCAAGATCCGCCCCCGCTCCTATTCCGACTCGCCCGCCCCCACGCCCCCCGCCTCGCCCACCGCCCCCCGAAAACTCGTCCGCTGTCTGTCTGACCAGGCCCTCCGCCGCCGCTCCAGCCCCCTCGTCGCCGTCCAGGTCCCCGACGATGTGAGTTTATCGCGTGATGTCTTCCCCGCTGACTCTCTGCAGCCCACCGCCATCCTCGCCGCCCTCGTCCTCCCCCAAGACTAATTCCATACCCAGTTACCACATCTAATGCTATTCCTGTACGCACTGGCTGCATGTCTTTTGTTCGTGCAATTATTAGTTATACATACATCAATACATATCCTCATGCCTTGGCCCGCTTTCGCCGCCGTGTGATTGGCACATCGCTCGCCTGCGACGCAGGCTTGGACCCCGGCTCGTCCCCCTCGGCCTGCTCGTCCCCGGATCCCTCCCCCACAGCCCCACGCCGCCGTTTTCGCGTACTTGCCCGAGTCGCCGCCTTCGCCCTGGTTGCACCCTCCGGTCCCTCGGCTTCTGGCTCGGATTCCCCTTCTGGACTCGCCCTTCTCGTCTCTTCCTGCCCTTGTTCCACATCAGTCCCCTCGTCGTCACTCATCGCTGCCTTTTTGCCTGTTTTGATGCGTGCCGCAAGCGCTGATCCATATCAGCAAGATTCAAAATCACCCACCGCAAATACCTTTATCCTTGGCCATCGCCGTAATCAGCCGCTTGTCGTACCCACGCAGCGGCTCCCACACCCGCGACGCCCCCACCTCCACCTTGCCATCGCTCAACGAAACGTCCAAGTGGTTTTTACTGTCCCAATCAGCACTCGTCAGTTGCCACACATTCACTCACATTCGGATCGCGTCGCCGCTTTCCACCGTCCCGAGTAGCCACACCAGCGATCGGAAAAACCCCACGGTGCGGTTGCGAGCGTCTGTATTTCCCATGCTCGTGTACCCCGCAATCTTCTTCACCGCCCAGGATATACACGTCGTGTGCACATGCGCGACTTGCGCCGTATCCAGTCTGCGCAGCACAGACAGCTGGGCCCCGCGGATCACCAGCGCCGACGACAGCGCCTTGGCCAGTCCAACCGTGTTGCTGTCCACCGTCGTGATGCCGTCAATGTACAGGCTAAAAGACTGCTGCGTGTTGGTTACGTCTCGACTCGATTCTAGACTCACCTCTTGCAGCGCATTCACCAGCACCCGGCCCACCAACTCGGCGTTTCCTCCATACATCCCCTCTTCACGCAGTACTTCGATAATCACCTTGGTGCACTGATCGTACACACTCGACACGCGCCCATAATGCCCCAACAACACCGCAGAATGCTCAATACTAACCGCCCCCGTCCGAATCGCGCGCAAAAACGCACCGACAACCAGATGAAACGCGTACTCGCGTTCCAGCCGGGGCTGAGGCAACCTCGGGGGACCTGAACCAATAAGTCAAGGCAAAACGGATGATTGGAAGCGTACCTGCTTGGTCGGGCTTCTTTCCGTCCTTTTTCGCCTTTTTTGGCCGCTTGGCTTCGACCCCGTCTTCGTCGCTTAGTCCAGAGCTCTCTTCGCTCCCCGACTCGTCCTCGTCCTCGGCGCCCCGCTCTTCGTCCAAAAAGTCCACGTATCGCTCCACTTCGCCTTGGATGTATGCTGCACACCGGAGCTGAAGCTCATCGCTAAGCGTCATCGGGATAGGCTGTTTCACAGCCTCTTCTCCGGACCGGCTCGGTTGAAACAAGATATACAGGTTGAGCAAACATTGAAAAGCCTGCAAGGGTAAATCACTAATCCAACAGTCCACAACAACCTACACATTGTTTAACCCCTTCAACCGTATTCGACTGACTTCCAACAGCAAATTGGACCAGCCGCTCGGCCAACCCATCTCGCACGCTTCTCAACTCTTCGTACGCGTTCGCCTTGTCTGCATCGACTGCAGGGTTCGTTTGCAGCAGTCGTGCCTTCCATGCAATGTACAAAACGAGTAGTTGTAGCGATTCGTTCATCATCTGTTGCACGCTTAACCTTCAAATCGCATGCTTTGCTAGACTTACCGTCTCTTCTTCCTTGTATCCAAGTCGCCCCCGCTCTGTCAATGCGGATAATATGTCCACCAGTCGAGTGACCTTGCCTCCATCGTCTTCCTCCATCCAGCTCGTCATGTCTCTCACACCATATAAAGTGTGCAGTCTGAGCACAAACGCCGTCAGCGAGTGCACCTCGTCTTCGGTAAAGGTGATGATATCCAGCTCTTCCCGTCCAGCAATAAGCTGCCGCACCAAAGAAGCAAGCTCATCTTCCAACTCTATAATCTTGATGGCATTGGTATTTGCGAGGCTCGTCGCCTGACCAAGGTGCTGAATCGTCGCCACCGCGTGTCGGAGGACAGTCGGAGAAGCATGCGATAGAAATTGCTTCGTCACGTCGTTCCACAACTGCTCATACGCCTGCGCAAGTTCAGCACAACCCAAAGCGTATACCTCGCACTCACAGGAGTCTCGCGCAACTCGACGTACATGTCCAGGTTCATATACTGAGGCAACAACAAGACGTCGCCCACGCGCTTCTCGTCCGTCTGGACCTTGGCAAACAACCGCGGGAGAGCCTTCATCAACGCTCGTGTGATATCCGCAGTCACAGACTCGTCCTCGCCCTACACCACGTTCGATAAGCATTCATTCAGAAAATACACGCCGACGCACCTTTTTGCCCAAACCGGCTTCTTCCTTGACGCAACCCAGTGCAGCAATGAGCACCTCCATCGCAACGCTCTCTTCAGCCTCGCTCAGACGCCATGCAGGATCTTGTTCTGGCTCTGGGTTCTTGGCTGCCCGTCGTTTAGAAGGACTAGCAACCACTTCTGCTCCCGCTCCGCCCGAGTGGTCCAAAAGTACATGGTCCAAAAGAGCACTCCACTCGCGCAAAACAAGCAATTCATCCCAAAGTGCAGACACAGCAAGGGCAATCCGGGACTTGGACGCAGGCGAATTGAGCAAGAGCGAAATCACCGCACCAGACGTGGGCTGGGTTTGAGGCTGTTGCGAGCTTTCAACGTCCTCGTCGCCTTCACTAGGCACATTATTCGACGCATCCGCAAGTTTGATCCAGTTGACCAAAAGCGAAAGCAAGCACTTGACACCAGCACGTTGCTCTTCCTTTTCCCTTTCTTTTCCCTTGCTGGTCCGGCCTTGGAGTTTCTCCTCCACGGCCGCGTCCCACACTCCGCGCACAAATCCAGCGACAGCACGACGTACACGAGCCTCGACGTCAAATACCAACAGACACAGTGGCGCCTGTTCGTCTTCTTCCAACAACCCTTGGGCGTCAATGTCAGTAAGCACCCGAGCAACGGCAACTCGAACGCCAACATCCGAATCATGCGCGGCCATTTGCAACAAACGGGGCTTGAATCGTTCGGTAAAGTTGGTCAGAGCTAAAACAGTGCTATTGTCCGACGAAGTGTAGAGGGCCGAAAGAGCCTTGATCGCTTCCAACCTAACCAAGGTGCTCTACACACGTTAAACAAGATCATTTCGAAAATCAATCGGGCTCACCATATCCGAAAGCAACCATCCAATATAACGCAAGTATGTCCCACTCAGGAAATACGTAGGATGAGTCTTCATCCATTTGCCCAGTTCCTTGACACATTCCGCTCTGATGCCAGGATCAGCGTCTCGGTATCGATGCACAAATACACTGGCCACCCAGTTAGCGTCCGCTAGGACAATATTTCAAACACTCACTCGTCAAAGAACTCTTTCAGGTAATCATTGAGCACACTCTTGCGCTTCTTTACGTCTTCCGCCTTGCTATCGAGCTCCTTCTCGCGCGGAGTCTTTGCCTTGCCTCTCCCAGGCGCACTGGCGCGACGCTTACGCTCAGCTTCCCGTTGCCGGCCAAGCACTTCTCCCTCCTTTTCAACATCCCGCGCAACCTCGCAGAGCGCAGATTCCATTTCAAGAGCAACAATAGTGCCAGTATGTCGGAAGCTTCGGACAAGAGACGTCGACATGCAGACTATCCACGGCTGAAGAACGGGAAGGAGGCCGGTATCGTCAGATGCAGGGAACAGGGGCGAGGGTTGGGGAAGGTCGGCAGCAGTCTGTATCAAGCGATGCAATAGCTCTGAGAGTGATTTCCGAAATTTTTTGTATGTCGGGTGCTTGGAGACAAGAGGATATGCGGGAGCTGCCTCCTAAGCTACTTGTCAGAATGGGCCCATTGCGAGGACACAACTTGCCTTTTTGACCGCTTCGATAAGATCATCGAGCTTGTCGACGACATTGTCGCTGTCAAGCACCTCGTCCGAGTCCAAAGAGGCACTGCAGCCGCAAGCACGCAAAATACAATTTGCGAGGTCTGCAAGAGCGTGGGATGGTGATTGGCTGTACGATTCAAAATAGTCGTCGACCACGGATTGCAAAGCGGCAGAAGGGTTCAACAAAGCGTCTTGGATATTGGTTTAGTAAAGGCAAATTATATTGTAGATCACACTCACTAAACAAGGCATTGTCTTTGGCGATGGCAAGTTCACCGGTCGCCTGGCCTGCCTCTACTCTGACTCTGGCCTTGGTTGCACGGGGTTTCGCAGGACCGGCCCTCTTCCTAGTGGGCTTGTTAGGGTCCGACGTACCCTTTGGCCTCCCTCGAGGTCTGGGGCCAGACGCGGACTTTGCTTGAGATGTCCTAGGCGCCTTGTATTCCTCTTCCTCTTCCTCACTTGATTCGCTTTCTTCCTCCTCTTGAGGCTCCTCTTGGGGAGCAAGGCCCTCATCGTCAGTATCCTGTTCGGGCTCACTGGCAACTGATCGTTCTGCGTCTGTTGCTTCCGCATCACTGCTATTGTTATCAGCCTCCTTGCGCTTTCGTTTTCTAGTTGGTTGGGACACTGAGCCTTGGTTAGCACGCAAAGCTGTACAGACAGATAACAGACATACGGGATACAAATGGTTTGACCGCTTTACGGTCTCTAGTACTCCGACGGGGGGCCTTGGGTGTCGCCTCTGCATCGGACGACATTATTATTGTTGATAAGTTACTGTAACTAGAAAACCAGTGAATAATCGATCAGATGGATATTTCAGGGATAGCTTACCTCGAATAGATCTCTCGATTCCGCGTTTCTTGTATTTGAGATGATGCAGAGGCAGGTGGTTAAGAATGGGGGATGTGGCGGAAGCGGCAAGCATTTGTTGTTGATCCAAACAGACTGGTTCAATACCGATCCATTGGGACGCGTCGGCCGCGCGCTTGTTGCGTCACGCGCACGGGCCCCTTGACCGACGATCTCAAGTCACGTGAGATGTTCCCAAACAGTATGGATTGCTGGTTAGCCGAAAATGTACTACATGACTTATCTTTTGAATTCATTATAGGACCATTGACTCTACTGGAACAACTAATGGCACAGGAGCTGGGTGATAAAGTACCTAGGATATATGCTATTGGTTACTCAAGGTTGATTGGTTGGGCGTAGTTGACTGTTCAAGTCCGTATTACTTTGCGCATCACTCCGCATTTACAGGACTATCTACACTTTACACTGTAAATTTAACTAATCCCTTTGAAATTCTACATAGGAGGAAAGCCTTATGGTGCTAATCGTTCAATAATCCATGTGGTATCCGAATCCGGTTTCTTCAGGTATCGAGCTCGGTCGTGAAGTCGGTTAGGTTGACCTTGCCAAAATTCTATTTCACTGTGGCAGGGAATTAACGAGTGAGGAAACAAATACTAAATTATTGACTTACTGTGGAACAACTCGCCACCCGCCCCAGAATTCTGGACGTGGCACATTACTGCCGTTCGTTGGGTCAAAACGTTTCTCTACGTCGTTGATCCGCCCTTGCAACTCCCCCTCTTGTACAACAGAACTCTGAGGGCTCGCCCATGCGCCCAGCTGACTGCCGACGGGTCGACTAGCGAAATACTCGTCACTTTCTTGCGGATCCGCCTTTTCAACTTGTCCCACAATTCGGACTTGACGGTGCATCTCCCGCCAATAGAAAGCAATCGATGCGTATGGATTGGATTGAATTTCTTTGGACTTGCGGGAGTTGTAGTTGGTATAAAATACGAAGCCTCGACGATCGGCCTGTTTGAGGAGAACAAAACGCGTGGAGGGAATGCCTTGTGGCGAGCAGGTTGAGAGGGCCATCGTATCTGGTTCATGTACCACGGATCTCTGGGGTTGGTCGGGGTGTGGCGCAGATGCAGCTTTGAACCATTCCTTGAATTGGTCTATCGGATTAGGGAGCATAGACGAGGGGGAAAGCTGGGCCGAGCGCTCAAACTGGGTGTGCGAAGTGACACGTAATCGTCCAGAATCATCAGGGGAGATGTCCAAGTTCATTGATATTGTTGATTTCGTGCGAGTGTTGATCAATAAATTTTTGTTTAGCGCACGAGAAAAGCAATTTGAAGCAATGAACCCTGATGAAGGCGGCCTTGTTGAGCACGTTCGAACTGAACGAGGAGTTGTGGAGAAAAAGCTCGGCCGGATAATATTAGCTATAGCCAGCACTGATAGGGGTGTGGATCGGGCGGATTAGCACGCAGGGGTGTGCCAAGGAAAGACCTCAATGTAATGTATCCTGCAGGCCTAAAATATCTAGTTCTGAGGTGAGAAGAGAGTGAAACCGGGTTTAACTTATATAGGTTTAAGTTATTGTAGTGTAAAGGGGGTTGGGAGGTTGGGATGAGGAAAAAATCAATTGCGTCACGCCACATGATTGATCTCCGGATTCGCGATCGGAATATATCGGAAGTTGTCAAGGTTTTTCCAACCTCGATCCTGGTGTGAGTCGGCAATTCAGCAACGTTGTCCAATGGCATCTCGATCATCTCTAGGTGTAAACCAGCATGTATTTCCGGTTAGCTCTACATGAATATTGATTTTACTCAAATCCAGACTCTTGATTCACCTTTTGCTAGCCATTTTACTCTTGTTATTTGCTCAAGTCTATGAAAACTAGCCCCTCACTTCCCACTTACATCGGGAGCAGCGTCGACCCCGCTCGCCGTCTTCGGCAGCATAACGGCGAACTCGCGCGCGGGGCTGTTAGGACAAGTAAAAATCGACCTTGGGTGATGGAAATGATCGTGCATGGCTTTCCTTCCAGACTCGCTGCTTTGCAGGTACGCTAAGTTACCTGTATAGCCAATTATTCAAAAAACTGAATATTTCAATAGTTTGAATGGGCCTGGCAACGTCCAGGTAAATCCAGACATCTTAAGCTCTGGTAAGCGACGCCGATATGCAATCAGGTGTTCCCTAAGTCCTTCCAAAGCCGTTCAAAGCCGGGTTCAGTTAGGACTAGGATTGGGTAAGGATTTGGGAAGCTATTTAGTGCACTCATTTGACTATTTATCAAGTGTCGCTCGCAATATGCTTGCCGTCCCACCCTATCATATCTGGCCATTACACGTAAAGCTTTTTACAGAAGAAGCCAAAACGTTCTGGGAGATCCAGAGGCCTGGCCTCGAAGAACCGTTACCCCAAGGGTTCACATGTTCGGTGGAGTATGAAGGTGCTGATGGAAAGTCTCCTGTGCCCGCCTCTCGGCCCTCCGACTCTCGCTTGGGCTTAATGGACATCAAAGATAGTATGCCTGAATTGATCGGGGTGTTGCTTTTACTGATCAGACCACACAGCCGAATTTACTTTATCTCATATACAGAAGTATCAAACAATCGCGAACAGTGGATCTCGACTCTCGTGCTCGGTATGTAGGTCGAGGATCGATGCGAAGCACATGGTTGTTAGTCCATACTTTATTTTGACAGTTAATTGACTTTTGTACCGAACCATAGGACCATTTGACTCACGCAGTCTGCCCACATTCAACTTGCACCGCGGTGTCTCATCTCGCATGCCTCGCCAAGTCGTTTCATGAACATCCCTCGAACCCTACAGCTTTAATCCCTCGGGGAGGTACATGCAGCAAGTGCAACAGGTACACATTATGGGGAGATGTGATTCGCGGGTGCTATCGCCGTGCCCGTGGGGGCCTGGAAGAACCTGTAGATGAAGACAGTGAAGAGGAGGAAGAAGAGGACGAACACGATGAGGATACTCCGCCGAGGAGCGCGGGTGAGCTGCGAATCACCAGGTCGCCTCGAAAGATTTCACTTGCGACATCAAAGAACAACACTTCAGCGCGTTCACCCAACAAACAAGACTCGAAGAAATCCAAGGTAAAGAAAAGTCGCGTTCGACAAGACAGTATTCCAAGCCTCGGGGAGCATATCGAATACGGCCCGCCGCGAGACCTAGACGAAATCATACGACAATCATTAGACAAAATTTTCCTTAATATTTCCAATAGCTCTGGGAAAGAGCGAGCAAGTTGAGCCGAGTTGGGTACAGGAAATGTTGGAATTTCTCCGCTGCAGTTACTAAATCAGATACAACCAGGCTGGCGAGTACCTGGGTTCAGGATCAGCAGTTATTGCCTTTACAAATCGAATTGACCGAAAACCAGCTACTGAGGATACAAAATGGGTTTGTATTTTGGGGTACGTCACCTGAGGGGATCACTTTGGGTGACCTGGAGCTGTGCCCCTTACTATACTCTTCAAGCCATGCGAAAACTGTTCATCTCCGAGATATTTGTATATAATATTTTGATTTTGAAGGAGATGTAACCCCTTGGCAACTTTGCACAAATGGACCTTGCGATTGTAAAAGGACGATGGTTAAGCTATTATAGCAAGGCAAAATTCAAAAGCGAAGGGATAATAAGATCAGACTGGTGGCCACGGCCGACGACTAGTACTGTGTTGGGTAACTCTATAAGTGAAAAATTGGCATATATGCGTCCAGAATTGATGATTCTGTTACTGCTCTGTTTCAAGTCTAATTGGGCACAAATTTGGAAAAGCAGCAGGTGATTTAAGGACCCCACTGGAATTGCGCTTGGGGAACAAAGGGTGATAACAGCGTCCAACAGATTTTTTATTATGGAGTATAAATATTCAAAGCGGATGAATCTGTAAAAGGCAATATAGCCTCATGACTAGCAGCTTCTGGATGTAAAGTCGGTTTTGGTTTTGGAGACGCTATCGTGGGATCATTACAAACTGCGCTTCTTCTGTTCGAGTGCTGGCTTCATGACACGAGACCTGCGCAAACGTTCCATCTCCGGGTCGGGAAGCGAGCGGCGACCAAGAGAGGTCGACCAGATGTCGAGTCCAGAAGGAATCTCGCTGCACATCTAAAAGGTGATTCTCCATCAGCCCCAGTGCCCTTTTACTGCCTACAATATACTCACTTCTGTGTTCGCAGACGGAATCGTCATCTCCGCAATCGCATCCGGTTGTACAACAATCACAGCTGCGAACCCTTCAGCCAAGTGCCAGTCAATATGGCAGTGCATGACTGCTCGCAAATCCGTCAGTATTCCATCCCATTCCAATCAGCTCCCACACTTACACCAAACACCTGGGTTGTCTGCAACGAATCGGAGCACAGCCCATGTTCCAGCCGGGATGATGTGAGTGTCGCGACGGATCGGGTTCGTCGTGTTGTACGAGATCGACTCAGCCTCCTCCAGAGTCATGCTGCCAGATCCCTCAGCAACGATCCAGAATGTCATCCCATGCACTACGTCCCCACGATATCCTTTAGTTACAATCCCTCGGAGCCGGCTGAAACACACTCACTGTGGTAAGGGTGGTCGATCGCTGTGTCCAGGTTGTTGATCACAAGATCTACAGCGCCAACAGAGTCGTATGTCACGGATGCAATGTTCGATGCATTCACCGTTCCACCAGATGCGAGAGTGTGCAGGATCGGCTGATAGACCAAGTCCTTGAATGTAGTCGAGTTCACCTCGAACTCAACGTCGATGTTGCCAGACGAGTCGAGTCCGACCACAAGCCCAGTGCTGAACATTCCGCGCTTCACCACGGTCGTGGGAGCATCCTTCGCGACGATCGGAGTCAAAGACGAGGTGTCGATGTCGACGCAAGACTCTCCGGACACCACATCGGTCCAGTCGGACGTGGTCGGGTCGGTGGTGCTGGCTCCGGTGCCGTCCTCTTCGACGTAGCGGACGATAGCATAGGTGGTGTTGGCAAAGTCATCAGGCAGGGTGGTCAAGCATGCAGTGTTCATCTGAGCGCGCAGCCAGTATGCGTCGCCGACGGATCCGACGCTGGTGTCGACGATGACGGAGTAGCGCTGGCCGTTGTGGAACTTGAGTCGGTGAAGGGCGCTGTTTGCCTCGTTGTAGACGGGAGTGTCGTCAGCCTCGGTGACATTGAGAGTGTGGCTGTCGAGTGATACCCAGAACATCGCTGGATATATGTGGATATATGGTCAGCATGATGAGATGGATATAACCAGGATCGAGGTGGACTGACCATGAGCAGCACTGTTGATGAGACGGAATCGATACTTCTTGTTCGGCACAACCTGGATCTCATACGGTGTCTGGGTGAAGCAGGTACTGCTGTTGCCATATGTCGCACAGTCCCAAGTTCCTTGACCGTTGATCATGGCCGAGTTCGGTGAGGGGGCGGCTAAACTCTGTGGTTGAGGTTGAACTGGTGAATATCGCGCATATAGCCTGTGGTGAGACTTACTCCGTGGTAGCCAGACGAAGACAACAGTGCCTCAGTGATGACCGCAGACGTGTCGTGGTACCAATCAGCTATCATCAGGATCTGATCCTCGTCGTAGTCCACTCCTCGCTTCAATGGATCGTCGGGCGAATGGATGATCAGCGGCTGGGAAACACCAAGTCAGTGGATAGATCAACTATATATTCGAGTCGGATGCTCACCCCGTGGATACCATCAGCCAATTGGGTGGATGCATGAGCGCTGAAATGGTTTGGCTTCAGTCGGTTTATCCCGTCGAACGAATCTGGTTGTACTCACTGCCACCAGTAGGTTCCGTATTGTCCAGACACAGTGAACTGATAGGTGAAGCTGGACCCGGCCGGGATGGGACATTGGGCCACACCTGCTGGTCCGTCCATCCAAGGTGTGCTGTTCTGGAACAGACCATGCCAGTGGATGGTTGTGCCGACGGTCATGTCATTTTGGACGTTGACGATGATGGTGTCGCCGTCGTTCGCCTCGATGGTGGGGCCGGGATATTGACCTGTTGAAGGGAAGACGAGATGAGTGATGATTGGTATTTAAGATGGTGTGTATGGGCTCACCGTTGACAACAAGCATGGGACGGTAGTAGCCGTCGGGAGAACCTGTGACGGTGGCGACGGTCCAGTCGTAGGTGCGGGTGGCTGGGACATCGGTGATGACGAAGTCGCTGCTGAGGGTGAGCTGAGTGACGGCGGCAGTGACGGTGGTAGCAGTTGCGGTAGCAGTGGTGGTTTGAGCGCAGGCAATGCCGAAGAGAGCGGCGAGTGCGCCGAAGACGGCGGGACGTGGGAGAAGCATGGATAAGAGTCAAGAGTTATCCGATGAAAACGAAAGTCTGTGAGTCCGATGGATTGCCGAGCCCGTTGAGACAGGTGATGGTGAGAAGAGCCCGCAGATATGCCGCCTTATATTTCCCTCAGTGAGTAGGTATTTTGCTCGCGCCCTAACACACATATCGATTTTTTCTCCTAAAAATAACCACAATGACATACCATTCCGTTTGTTAGGAATGCGAGTTCCTCGATCGCAGCACCAACAATCTGATTCAAGAGTCATTTGATTACATGCCGCAAAGGGGCCCGCCTCGCGTTGCCGCGGGCGGCTGCGGAACTGGAAGATGAGGAAGAAAGGTGCTGCGCGTACCATTTCCGATAATGAATTCAGTAATATAACTCGTCTCATGAAATCCTCAAAATCGAGGGCCAACCTCAACCCTCACTTGCCTACTGGGTTGGCGAGATACTTTATAGTTAATCACTGGGTCGTATCTAAACTTCTTGATCATCGTCCCCGACGGCGTATACGCATATATACTCAGCTAGACTGATTAATTGAGGATAATGAAGGTACTCTTTTTTGTACTCTCAAAACGGTGCTATATCGTAGAGTTTCGGCTGACAAAACGCTAAAACTACAAGTTGTAGGCTTGCTGAGCCACGGTCGCCGAGTTTCGTGTAATTCCGGCGCAGTGTCGCCGAATGCAATTGTTAATCATAGCCCAAAGATTCACGAATGTTTCTGATGGCTGCGGATTGAAATAGCTAAGAGTGTGTTTTGAATGGCCCCGAATCACGCTGGGACCGGAGGTACTGATGGTAGGTGGAATACATACACCCCAATCGCGGAAGCAAACTAAGAAAAGGAAATTATGAAAGCAAATATGCCGCCGAGCCATTGTTTATAGAATTTGGCTAAATATCTGGGAGGGTATGCACTGTACTGCAGACATTCCATATCTGAAGATGTCGTAATGAGGAAGCAGTACTGATGCAATACAAATACAGCAAGTAACGTAGCGCATATAGGTGGGTTCAACGTTCCCTGCTTGTTGACAGCTGATTGGGAATGATAGTAATTGATTGATTTTGGAATAACGGCAGAAGCGTTGTGACGTTAATCAAGAGTGATAAAGTGCGATCATCATTATAGTAGGTGTATCGTGATCACTCAAGGGGGTCATTGAAGGAGTAGATTGGTTGAGGGCCACTATGGAACCTCAACCTGCGGAAAATCCGCGGGCTCCTTGGGATGACCAGAGCCATGTCCCTGCTGGCGTCACAGATATTCTGAGGCGGCATATACATTACCTTCGACCACTCCTCACCCCCGCCTCTGCCGGAAATGACGACCTTTACCCCTCGGCGCTTAGGTCCCGGTCTAGTCTGATATGTTTGAGGGTTGTAACTTGAGATAGGGTGATGAACTATGAATGGACAATAAACACCCTACATCGCGATGTGGTGTCGGTCGGTCTATTCGGTGATTTTGAGCTCAAACACGATCACGTGACTAACTAGTGACGCGCATCCTTACGCGATCGGAACACGGTTTCTCTAGTTCCTTCCTAATTCAGTGACTTTTGTAAATGGCGTCTCGATCAACTTTGGGTACGGACCAACATATAATCCCGGTCAGTTCCTTAATCTTTGAAAATTTATGCCTTAATCATACTTTTTGTAGCCATTTTACGCTTGCTATTTGCTTAAATCTATAAAAACTAAATCAGCACGTTCTACCTATGTTGGGAGCACCCCCGATCCTCCACGTCGTCTTCGACAACATAATGGTGAAATCACACAAGGGGCCTATAAAACTCGCCGCAGTCGACCTTGGGTGATGACAATGATTGTATATGGTTTTCCTTCCAAACTTGCTGCTCTACAGGTGAGCTAGGTTTTCTATACAGCCAATTACTTCATGATTTGAGAATTCCGATAGTTTGAGTGGGCATGGCAACATCCATATATCTCTAGGCATCTCCGACCTCGACAAACGACACAAAAAGGCGACGAAGTATTCTCACAGATGTTCAAGCGAGACAGTAAATCAAATTTGCTCAAGACCAAGATTCTGTAAGACTTTGGAATAGAGACAGTTGCACCTATATATTTAACAATCTTGTTAAGTGTCGCTCGTACGATGCTAGCAATCTCACCCTATAATACCTGGCCATTGCGCGTGAAGTTCTTCACAGAAGAGGCCAAAATGCTATGGGACGAAGTTCAGAGACCTGGCCTCGACACACCATTACCCCAAGGGTTCACTTTCTCAGTCGAGTATGAAGGCGTTGATGGAAAGTCACCCGTGCCGGCCTTCCAACTCGTCAACGCTCGTTCAGGTCCTATAGACGTCAAAGATAGTACGCTCGAATTGGTCGAGACATTATTTTTTTATTGACCAAATTCCGAAGCTGAATTTACGTTGTCCCATATAGCGAAGTACCAAGAGATTACAAACCGTGACCTTCATATCTCGTGTTCAGTATGCGGTTCAGATATCAATGCAAAGCGCATGGTTGTTGGTTTATATTTCGCTTTGATATCCAATTAACTTTTGTTTCTTACTACAGGACCACTTAACACATGCACTCTGCCCACATTCGACTTGCACCGCGGTGTCTCATCTTGCTTGTCTCGCCCAGTCATTCGGTAAACATCCATCAAACCCCCCGGCTTTGATCCCTCGGGGAGGTACATGTGGCGAATGCAACAGGTATACATTATGGGGAGACGTCATTCGAGGGTGTTATCGTCGCGCACGTGGAGGCCTGGAGAGACCTGCATCGGAAGAAGAAAGCGAAGAAAACGAGAGCATGCATAGCGAGAACGAACTATCGAAACGAATGGATGAGCTTCAAATCAGCGCGTCACCTCAGAAGCAAGCAAGATCTCCATCGCCTAGGAGTGCAACTTTAAGACGACCCAAACCGAAGCCCAAATCCGCACCAAGGCTGACGAAACGTGCTCCTAAACAAATAGTAGTAACATCTGATGTTGAAGACTTTGCGGCTGAAATGGACGCAATCACCTGTGATACTGGTGACTCGGACCCAAATCCTTCTATGCCGGCAAAGGGCCGTAGCGCCCCAACTCGTTCAGAGAATAACCAAAGCCTAAAGGGATCGAAGGCGAAGGATAATCGCGATCGACAAGATAATATGCCAAGTGCGCACACCGAATGCAATCCACCACGAGATCTAGAGATTATACGACAAACTCTGGGAGAATTATCTCTCAATGAACTAGAAGAACCCGGCACTTCAGCCCAAGGTAAACAGCCAGGACTGAGTAAACCCACATGCGAATTGAATATGGCAAGCTCCGGAGCCTCTCTTCCCCACTCAACGCAATCGAGGCCAAAAAGTAGACCCAAGCCTATTGCGAAACCCCCGAGATCACATCCTGTAGTCGCTGTCCTTGAAGGCCGAGTCGCTCGAAAACCTACCGCCAAGAAAATGAAGTGGGTCGACATTTCGGACGATGAGAGCACGAGAGCAAATGTTCTCTCCCAAAGTGCTAAAGTGATGTCTCCTGTCATTTTTCATCCGCGTGTACGAAGAAGCCCGTCTCCCGAATATATTGACCTACGAGGAATATAACCTGGTGAAACCTCCACCATATACCTTAATTATTAATTTTATTTATATCATTGTTATCCTTAGGAAGTATAGTCGTAATGATAATTTGGATTTGGACCCAACTAGCTCCGCATATGCCTCTGAGTGGACTTAGTACAATATATTTGGAGGGGGCTGGAGCCGGAGTGCATATACTCGTATCAAATCGTCGAAGGTACAGAAATGGCTCTTACATTATTTTGATCCAAGGCAGAAGTATTTACATTAGGTAACTTCGGGTTGGTTCAGTTAGCCCCAACTTGGTTTTTGCAAGTTTACGAAGCTAAAATGAGAATTTTACTGCTTGCTATCCTCAAAAATGTCGACGCCCCACTTCTTGCTCGGGTCGACCACTCTATGTGGTGGATGCGACGCCGCAGCCTTTTCAAGTTTGTTGAACTGCTCCTCAGTTAATTTGAAGACTATAAGGGTTTCGATTTAGGGATAAATTTCGGACTCCCTGAAAATTAGCGGGCTACCCACCATGTAGATTCTCTTCGATACGAGAAGGCGTCACGCTCTTGGGAAGCACGACAGTCTATTTTGTGATTAGTATCCTCACAAAAGCAAAAGAAGCTCCAGAACTAGCACTTGTGGCACGTACCCCGCGTTGAACATGCCAAGAGATGATTACTTGTGCTGGTGTAACCCCAAGCTCCTTGGAAATCTCCTGTACGGTTGGGTTCTTAAGTGATTCGCCAACCTGTAACAAGCTATTCAACAAAGCGTGGGAGGCTGGTTCCGAGTTGAATACTTACTTGGTCGTTAGATCCCAACGGGGAATACGATTCAAGCAGCACGTGATTTTCTTTTGACCATTTGACAAGAGCAGGTTGGGGGTTAAAATAATTGAGCTCGACCTGGTTGATAGCGGGTTTGATGCGAATGTCAGGAGCGTTTGTAAGGTTGGTGAGGCGCCTGATATTGAAGCTAGTGCGATTGCATAGAAATCATCAGGCTGATCGAGTATAAAACAAGCACAAAGAGTGGTCCGTACTTGCTGACTCCAATGTTGCGAACTTTGCCTTTGGCTACCATTTCTTCGAGTTTCTTCCAGGTCAGTAACGGATTTTCGGTTAGCTCGTAATCCACCCGGATCTCGTCATTGGGACCAGGTTCCTTGAAAGCAACGGGCCTAACGAGATATCAATATATATGCATATTGTTCAGCAATACGCTCAAAATGTCGCACCAATGCATAAGATACAGGTCAAGGTAGTTGGTCTGCAGGCGTTGAAGAGTTTGATCAAGGGCGCCCTCTACGTCCTCGGGCTTGTGGAAAGTGTTCCATAACTTGGGCGCGAAATATGTCAGCGATACGATCACGAAATAGTGCAGTTAACCAACCCACCTTGGAAGTCAACCATAGATCCTTCCGGTCAATACCACTCTCTTTGATTGCTTGACCGACTTCTTCCTCATTACGATAAATCCAGGCACCGTCAATATGCCGGTAGCCCTATATATGCCCCAGTTGGTAGTTAGTTTCGAGCACTCGAAGCTCTATGGACATAACCCACAGCTTTTAGTGCGACCTAAGTTGTTGGCCAACAATTAGTAATGATCAAGCAATGGTGAGATAGATTGTGGACCACTCACTTTGACTGCATCGCCAACTTGGCCCGGAGGTGCCTTCCACGTACCTAAAGCAGCCCACAGCTAGTAAGATTTTAATAAACAGTTAGACAAGGTGATGCTTTTTACCAAGGGCGACGGATGGAATTTTGTCGCCTGACGGAAGAGTATAGTGGGAAGGAAGCCGGAACTTGGCGTCTTGAACAAGTTTCCTGTGCCCACCACACCCAGCACCGCGCCCAATTTGGGAGATGGAACTAGAAATACTTCCCGGAGACAAAACGGCACGAATACCCAGAAACATGGCGGCCGCAAGACCCAAGATGCGCGCAACTCGAATGAAGTGGTTTGTCTGGGGTTGGAGCGAAACAGTGTCGTGATCGAGTACGAGGCCCCGAGCTCGGGGGGACCGCTTCAAATTTATAAGTGAGCTGTGGTCGACTTTCTCACCCATTGCTGGCGTGGTTGTTCACGAAAGAAGTTGGCGCGATGACTAAGGATTAATCATGACGTCGATTACGGTTACTGCGTTACAAAATAGTTTCACGTGAGCGCATGGTTGCAATGGTCCTACGACATTTCTTCGTCCCAGGTGCCCATTCCTCCCCGCGTTTTGAGACCAAGTGCACCCGGATAATCAGCTTCCTCGCCCATATAGCCAGAGCCGCCATAGTCCACAGCGTTATGTTCCCGTTCACGTAGAGCCTAAATGCAAGCTTGGTTTTCAATAATAAGCATATAATCGGAGGGGATAGACCTACAGCAGAGAGGTATGGCTTGCTCTTCGCAATTTGCCTATCCAATTCCATCAGTTTCAAACATTGGGCCCGTGCCAAGCTCAGCATTCGTTCTCCTTCAGGTTCGCTCATCATTTTGACGGGCGCATCCTCAAACTTCACGATCCCGGAGGGAGAGACCGTCGCATGTATCTCACCGGTTGATATCTGTATCGCGAGAAGATAACAATAGGAGGCGCGATAAACTATGAAAGTTGCTCACCATAGTTTGAATGAGCGCCCGAACTAAAAGCGGGTCTGGGGATTTAATAGCTTGCGCAATTTCTCCCAAACTTAATGAGACGTAGACTTTTGTTAACTTGTGTATGGCCCAGTAAGGAATTCGCGCAAGAGCTTGTTTCACAAGACCCATATTGTTATCCTAGTGTAGGTTCTAATACAACATTCCGAGTCTAACATTATAAACTACTCACTTTCGAAAAGGCCTCAGCATCACTAACAGGAATCTCATTAGGGTTGGCGACCCCATAGGACTTTGCAAAGCTCAAATAGGGGCTCTGAGTTTTATAGGCGCGTGTTACCACCCCAGACACGTATCGTGGAGGGCTCCGTGGCTGATCCAGTAGAGTGAGTTAAGGCAGAGAATTGATACGAGTGCCTACATACTTCTCCATAAAGGATGAGCTGAATCAGAGTTAACTTCTTGTAAGCCTCAATTTGAATCGCAGATGCAACGGTAGCAGGTGCAGTGACTGTCTACGTGGGAGTTAGATTAGCGTCTGTTGCCAGTTATCGGATGCGGGAATCTTACTGTCTCGAAGAAATCTTCCGCTTCCTTGAACATTTTCAGCGCTGCATAGATACAACCCCCAAGGTAGTGATATTGTAAGTTGTCGGTGTACTGAACGTCGCTAATCTGTACAAACGCTGCCATGAGATACTAAATGTTACAGGTTGACTGAACTAAACTGTACCTGTGTATCAATTTCCGTAATTCCCTCCGCAAGTATTGGGACCACAGTGGTAAAATGACGCGTCTGCATACACGTCTACAATAATCTGAGTTATCGGGCCGCAAGGGGTGTAATTCAACACTCACAGCGAGTAATATTGGGTGAATCGTAGTTAAATAGCCCAGACGTGGCGGGTACCTCCTCACCAGGCTCATCAGAAGCGGAATCGTATCCTGAAGCTATTCAAACAGGCTAAGAGATAATTTAAAGACCAAACTCATTATAAAACATACAGCTTGATTTCGTTCACCTAGGGAATAGATCCCCTGAGCAAGCATTGTTACTGCAAGTCACCATTAGGTATCAACCCAATACCCTGCGTCGGGAACGGCGCACCTCGCTCAGGTGCCATCCTCGCATGTTCGGGGTTAAAGTTTGCGCAGAAATTAGAAAGATGTTGGAGTGGAACTGGGGCTGGTGATTCTGGTAACAGACGCGCAGACCTGACCAACAATTGTAAGGTGGCTTTGTTCGCACTGGCCGCAACTCACAATATAAATAGACACGCGATGGTACAATGAACTGGGTCTATAATATCCAATGGATCATTCTGAGGAGGAATAGGAGGTTCAGCTGGCGCCGCTGCTTCCCCAGCAGTGGGTGCATCATCCGCGACTGGCGTCGGGGGTGCAACTGGCAAGAGTGACCCAAGGATTAAGTTCCCGCCTTGCTTTTTGGCGAGGTTACGAAGTAAATTAGCATGTGCTGCAGGTTCTTGCGAAAGCTGGGTTTGCGAGCTCTGGACAACCTGCTCCAAGGTTTCAATTGGTGCCATATTGTGGTTGTCAAATGAGCATCGTGATCCACATTTGATTTGATTACGTCCCACTCAATGGCCTAAAATGGCATTGAGTGAATAAATGTCAATAAATCCAGTGGTAAACAAAAACCAGATAGAGCCAGTGTGCACATCCAAGGAAACCTCTTGACTAGTTTTACACCCAAGAATCAAAATGCCTAGTTCTCCTGCTCATCAATTCTTCCTTCAACGTTTCCTTCCTCGTTCCTCAAATCAACTGGAGCATCCACAACCCTTCGAATCTCGCTTGCTCCAGATACCGACGCGCCGTCCAGGCGAGATTCATATGGCCACATCTCAGTCAGCATTTGCAGATCACGATGCAGGATCTCGGTAATGAAGAGATCCAGGTCGAGGTCATTCTCATCATAACCTATCAAAATCAACCCTTAGGAGCAAGCTTCATTGGTCGATACTAAGACTGACAACTCACCGAATGGTTGTTCGATCTCCTCACCCGCTGCGAGCAATCCAAGAAACATAAACGCAGCAATCGCAACACCAAATATTGTCCAATAGCCAAAAGTTTCAGTCAGTTGAAACGGGAGAAAGAACAAGTACAGCCAGATGGTACTAAAATACCATGTAAGTCGGATGTATAGCTCACAAACCCAAATGCTTACTGTCGAATATGTACTGAATACACACTATCCCACATCAGCGTACCGTTCATACTTGAGAGGCAGACGCAAACTCACAAGGGTAACGGTGTAGTTAATATCTTTTCTAGTCCCGTAAGCTGGTCTTCAAAATTCGATATGGAACCCAGTATACCACCAATCGCCGCCCCTATGAAAAGATATCAATAACGCTGGTGCATAATATGATGTGCCACACAAACGTGCCTCCAGCGCTTCCTCTTGTCTCCAACAAGGCGACCCACTCGCTCAGTCTTCTCAAAATTATCAGAGGCAAGTTGAGATCTCTCTCTCCCGCTACGAGAGGATAATATTTTCTCCCGACCGTAAACTTGCGCTGTACGTTGAGCCGCACGTGCGCGCGGCGGCCCTCTCCTGCCTGGTTGGGAGGTTGAGCTTCAGGCTGTCCATGCTCCAAATCACTATGGTTATTGGTCGTCTTTACTGCAACCCAGGAAAATAAACTCAAAAGCGCGGTGAGAGGTATGAGGATAGATGAAATCGGGATTAACGACTTCGACGGGGTGGGGATACTCGGAGATGGCCGGCTTGCTGGTAAAAGGGGATAAGTAGGCGTGGGAGAAGGAGGTAAGGACTGATGATCTGGGTCGTGTGTAGCATCCGATGGCCTTTGTTGTTTGAAAGTTCCATAAGAGGTGCTCGCTGGTAGTTGTTGAGCCGCAGGAAATGTTAGGCTCGTTGGAGACGCCGTAGGGTATGATTTTGACGACTGTAAAGGAGGGGGGTGGACATATAAGCGCTCGATGTAAATAGGTTGAGGCCGAGGACTTACTCGTGGTTCAGTCTCAATGAGGTGATACAAATCCTCATAGTATATCCCCTACCAATAACCTGTAGGTAATTTACGCTTTCAAATCCTACATAAATCCTCACCAGTTCTCCCCTCAAGTGGTGTTTTACCGCAACAGCAAATCTTGACATCCACACCCGCTCGTCACCGACTCCACCAAATACTCTCATGGGAGAAGGACATACCCTTCAACTAACCCCAGTGCAATCCTCTTCTCTGCGATGATTTGTTCAGCTTCTTTGTCTCGCTCCTTTGCAGATAGACCATTTGGTGTCTTAGTAATTGAGTTGGGGACGTGGAGCCAGATCAGACGACCGATGGTTCGAGCATTTTTTATAATATCAGACCTAAGGTAACCCGTAAACTAATACTTCACACGTCGCTAGAGGGAAATAACTCACCATAATGTCCGACCTTGCCAGTACCTATCATATCTACAAGGGATAATGAACTGTTACACACCCCTTCAAACAAAGATCACAAATAATTCTTACCCGCTCGAAGCACGATATGATATCACAAAGCCAATACACACACCTAAAAAACAACAGCATCAACCCCACGTTACCATCACTTGAAAGTTAATAATATACTTACCGACAACAGTAACCAACACATTCGGAATCGCCAAATTGTAGGGAGTCTTGTCAGATATTATAACCACGGCAGCAGCAACGAGAGTATGTAGCAGAACCGCAGGCCATATCCTCCATATCTGCCCAATGGGTGCGCTTTAATTTGGCACTTGCTAGCACGGAATCACTGATGCTCACCGCCGTACCCCGTCCAAACGACCATGCTGAGAACCTATTGGTCGGAACGGGCGAAATGAATGTGTCCCCGCTTTGCCCTCTATTCGGCATCAGGTCGTGATGATCTTGAAGTCAGTATCAGAGATATTACAGCCTGTTCGGAGATAACGAATTGGGCGAATGGACTTACCTGTAAAGGAACGATTTGCACGGGTTTGGGGTGTTCGTTGGGCCATGATTGAGCAGTGGCACGGTTTGAAATAGTTTATTCACAAGTGCATCGACAGATGTAATACAAGATTTTCGTGGTATATTCCCCACTCGTAGTTGAGCAGCAGGAACCGCATCACAAACTAAATTTAGCAATTATCGCATAAGCGCCCAATTATATATCTCGGCGCAAGCGCTTATCAGAACCTCGCCACGATCGTTGGAACAAGTTGCAAGTACAGTATTCATTTCTAACCCGAAGAATAAACATAAAGTACATGGAATCAAACGAAATCTAAAAGTACATTTTATAATTTTTATACTTGATGCATCCCCAACATACTCCTCGGCGTCTTGCTCGAAAACTGGAGCAAAAGAGCAGCAGCAGCAGTTGCTGTGTCGTCCGAGTCCGACTCGTTTGTGCGCGCTATCTCATGAGAATCATAATGTGAAGTGGAGGGTCGGTGTGTGGGAGACAATAATGTGACAGAAGGTCGTCTAAAGTTAAGGTTGACTTCGGGAGAAGGAAGACTGAGCGTCTCCATTTGAGACTCCGAACTACTGGTCGATCCTTTGAGATGACCCGAGGGCGGAGGAGAAGGAAGGACGGGTGCTACAGAAGGCGAGAGGAGTGCCGCTATAGACATGCTGCGACGTGCGGCATGGGAAGTAGAAAGCGTGGCCTCATGATTGGGAACGGGGGAGGGAGGCACAGTAATAGACTCCATCTCGGGCTCCGGCTCGAGTTCGGAGAGCACGCTACTGTCGTCGAGGTCAATATCTTCATCAATGACAGAGCTAGACCTATGCGAGGGGCCGGCGTGGGGCGATGACGACGGCGTGGCTATTTTTTTACGCTTGCGAGGTGGCTCTGAATCGTGTTCGGGTCCCAATTCGTTATTGGGTGCACCCTTCAGGTCAGCCAGCTCCTGCTCGAGCGCCCGAGTCTTGTCCAGCAGTCCGCGAACGAAAATGACAGTCCGCTCAAGCAGCTCGAGCTTAAACTCGCGTTCGGGTCCCGGTGGCGGGCTATGTTGTTGCCTCGTATCGCTCTCTCCCTGGGCAATCAACTCCCGGAGGGTAGTCAACGTCTCGTTAATCTTCTCCCGCCTATCAATATTGCACAAGATATACGTCAGCGCGTGATGATATTAGGTGGGGACATCCTAGCCGACCTTCGTTTTTCAATTCGACTATGCGACTCTTTGCGCAGCGCCTCTCGTACGCTCTTGGATCCTGGGTTCGGCTTTCGGCCCCGCTTAGCTTTGGGCGGGGGCTCCACAATCGAGATCGGAGTCACAGGTGCAATAGGGCGATATTGTGGAGCGCCCGACGCAGACGAGCGAGAGGGCCGAGACTTGACGAGCTCGCTGGCAGACATGTGAGAGGGGAGGGGATCTCAGCTGGTCCAAGAACAGTCACAGCCTTAGTATTTAGTCTGTTTGAACGCACGGCCGGAGCGGTCGCACGAGCAGATAATGCCAGGACCAACCAATAAGGTTCCGTGGAGTCGCTCGTGTGCCAAGTTGCGACAAACGTGCGTAAGGGACCATTCTGTATGCGTCAAGGGACTTGGCACGTGACTTGGCAACAGCCTCGGCGTGCTTGCCTCCGTCGCATTGCATATATCACAGCCAACACGTACAGGATGTTCCAGATACAGTAGATATAAACGTCTGGGTTTAAATGTCAACTATTCACCGCATGCAACCAAGAAAGAGAATTAAAGCGCCCACCAGAAACCCAAGAGTGACTCAAGCACATGCGCACACGTGTCTCGGCCCGTCCAAATGGTTACCCCACATAATGATTCTCCGAGGCACGAGTTCTGTTGGACAACTTCTGGCCAGCCAACCAGATAATTAGCATCTTCCGGCCGAACAACATCTCGCAAAAAAGGTTCAGCAGTGAGACTAAATTGCCAATTCTACCATGTGGAGGTGCACACGATCATGGATTCGTGGGCACAAGAGCTGATATTCAACAATGTACTGCATTGATTCAAGATGAACAGTAGAAGGAATAAATGGTAATACAAGTCTGGAAAACTACAACAAATAATCAGCGAGATTCAATAACAGATACGATATGCGAGCGAGGACGAACGGATGCAGACAAAATGTCCGAGTGTGCATGTATGAGAAGCGTACAAGGGCAAGAAAGCAATCAACAACCGAGGGTATGTTGCGAATGAGCAGAGAGGTAACCGGCACCCTTCTTCACTCCTCGAGTGCAAAATACGAGCGGAACATGGGCTCCAATCGGAGCTGTGAGTCGGAAACGACGCAGTACACATGCAAAAAGAGCTTCGGGAACCGCCTCGTAAAATAGCTCAAGAACCCCTCAGGTAGAGGGCCTAAATGCCTCTTCACGTTGTCCGGCAAATCTTGGTAGTGGTTTTTCTGCGGGTAAAATTAGCGTCCTTGCGCTTGTTTTGCGATGGAAGGAACGTACCTTGTTTCTCAATGCACGGAGCAGGTCCTGCACGCTAGTCACATCGTACTTTCTAAACTTGCCCAAATTATCGATAAACATCTTGTCCAATCTACGTTGCCAGTCCGTTCCAACGATATCGAGTGCACTCGTCTCGAGCGCGACGAGCCCAGGCTCGCGAGGATCTCGCTCCATAATCTCGAATCGGTCCGAAGCGTCCTGAAGGAACGCAAGTCGGCGTCCGGGGTTCCAGAAAAAGGGATGCATCAAGCAACTCGTCGTATCTGGCCTGCGTTCCCAAACAAAAACCGTCAGTAAAATACAACTGGTAAAGGGCTCAACTAACCGTTTCTTGGGATCCGGGCTCAACATCTTGCCAATCAAATTCATCGCTTCCATGCCCTCCTCTCCTAAACGCTCCAACCACCTCAATCGCTTCTCGTTCCTCAGAATATTCACATCCCGCTCAAATCTGTCCCCATAGGGATGGTCCCCACCACTCAAGACGTAGAAGAACAAACAGCCAAGCGCGAACACGTCTACGCTGCGCGTTAATCTTGTCCCACTAGTTCCGCCTCCGTTGGCGCTCGAGTTGGAGTTGGAGCCTGTTCCACCGTTGGACACATCAAGGGCAGCCATATCAACATTGACATCGCCTCTGAGAATCTCGGGCGCTCTCCAACCCGCAGTTCCAGCTGCTGCACCTCCATATACTGTCGGCATGAAGCTCGTCTGGTCCACCTCCAGCTTGCGACAGAGCCCAAAGTCCGAAATCAACATTGCCCCGCGTGCCGAGACGAGTATGTTCTGTGGCTTGATGTCTCTGTGTACAATCTTGAGCGCGTGCAAATGTTTCAAGCCCGCTGTGACCTGCGAAAGCGCGCGCTTAGCGTCAAACGAACCCACAATATCGGGGAAGATTTGGGGTCGTTCGATCACATCTGAGAGCGAGCACGGACAAAGTTCGAGCGCGATATACAAAAAGTTTTCGCGGTGTTCCTCGTAGTAGTATCGAATAACGTTGGGGTGGTCGTCAGACTCTTGAAGGAGGGCGACTTCACGCGAGGCGAGGGTTACAAAGTCGTGCAAGAGGCGCTTGACAGCGACAGATCGGCCTTGGAAACGGCCCTTGTATACGACTGTGCCGTGAGAGCCGTAGCCTAAAACAAGTGCAAGTAATTAGCAATGTTACTTGCAACAAAATATACAAAGCATACCTAGAACTTCTTCACTAACAACCAACGATGACTTGGGCACAGGTGGCGTCTTTTCGACCTTGACAAAGCTCTCGGAGCCCTCCGAGAGCACACCCGCGGCATTATCTTCGCTTGCACCCTTCCCTCGACCTTTTCCACGTCGCCCGCGCCTAATCCGTTTCTTCCCAGTCGCATTCTCCTCAGCTGGCCCCTCTTGCTCGGTCTCTTCCGGATTCTCAGGTTCGACTTTGTCCGCATCCTCCCCCTCTTCAGCGATATCCACACTGGCGCCCTTCCCTCGACCTTTCCCGCGTCGTCGCCTACCCCGTTTCTTTCCGGGCGTATTCTCTCCAGCTGGTCCTTCTTGCTCAGTCTCCTCTTGATTCTCCTCAGCCCTGTCTGCCTCGGCCTCTTCAACTGCCTCTTCAACAGCAGCATCCTCGGCCATATCCTCCTCGCCCGACTTTCCGGCGGCATTGCCCGGCGGCAGTAAAGGCACCGATGCGGAAGCCGGTAGCCCGGCACGAGCCCTAGGTCTAATCCGTTTCTTGGGCGTTGCACCATCCTTGGGCGGAACCGCAGGCCTCGAATCGGGCGTCAACATATACGGATTCTGCGTAATTCTTGAAATCGAGTACGGCTTTGGCGGGACAGGCGGTGGGGTATCGTCGTCGATTTCGGCGTCTACAGGTGCAGGCACCTCCTTTGCTAAAGTGTCCGAGTCAGGTTCAGAGTTTGTAGTCTTGCTGGTATCAATACTGCTCCCAAAGGCCTTCAATAATCCCGCTCCGACGTTCAGTTTGCCTCTTCGTACACCCAACCCAAGCCCAAACATAATAGTTGACAGCAATACTCCGCCCATGCTCGCCCAAGCAGCGATCCACTCGCTCGAAAGAGCCCTCATCGCAGTCCTATGCGAAGGCGTCGCATTTGGCGTTTCTGCCTCTGATCTCGATTCAGATCCGGGGCCTACATGGGGACGTGCGTGCGACGTGCTGTTGGTTGTGCGGGTTGGACGAGGGGGATCAAGCGTCTGGGGCTGTGCTCGCGTCCGAGGTCGTTCGGGCTGCGACTGAGGAATATTGTGTGGTGGGAATTCTATATCAGGTGGTGGGTCCTCGACGCCAGCCGAACCTTCGATGGCTGGAATGTGCGCCTCTTCGAGAAGCCTGCCCAACCCAGAATGTGAAGCAGATTGGCTCCATCTAGTCCCCGTCAAACAATCGAGATCGTAACACTTTTCTATAGACGCGTGGTGATTTGAACCAGAGTGGGACGTAGGCGTCTTGCCGCCGTCGTCGATGCGCGGAAGCTGCTTCTTCCCAACGCGCGAGAAAATAACAAGAGGATAATTCGTGTGGCTGAGCGCAAAGAGGCTATCGTCGATCCGACCAACATATGTAACTTCTGGGACATCCATATCTGCAGAGCTTGAGGCTGAAGAAAGATCAGACAGCTTGGGCGTGGGTTGAAGCAAAAGGATGGGGTCGCGTTTGGTAGGCAGGTAAACGGCATCAAAAATAGCGACACTATGAAACGGGGCGTAAGCTGGGCGCATTGGGACGCAGTCATGGGGCGTACACTAGCGGATACGTGTGCTCGAACCGCAAGAGCCCGCCGTTGGCAAAACTGTAAAGTCTACCCTCTGGACTGGGCTGGAAGTAGGTGCCATCAGGGGAGCGAGTCCAGGCAGCCTGGATTGCGCGGTGAACGTTATTTGGACCGTATTTGGTAAATTCGAGGTTCTGAACAATGCCCCTGCCTTTGACATGTACGGAAACGTGGTAGTCTGTCAATCAAAAGTGGTGGATGTTAGCTGGTAGATCGCAAATAAGAAAAACGCGGGACACACCTGTTCGACCAATAACGACCTCGACGGGTTTTTGCTTCTTGGGCAACTCTTGCGTGCCATCGAGATCATCTAAAATAGCATTCACGTCTACGGGAGCCTCTTCAGTCGACAGATTATCGTCCCAGGCGCAGCGTTCTCCATAGACGCCCAAGATGCGACCAGTAAGTAGGTCAATACTAATAAGAGAAGTCGTGCGTTTGCCAATAAATACACGGTCGTCGTCGCCAGGGGGTTTAAACGGGGAAAGTTCTACGAGCTGCGGAATGGTATATCCAAGCCGTTCGACGGGGGTATCATCAGGTGCAAGCGGTTCCATCACAAAAAGCTCCCCAGTCTGAGGCTCGACCACATATGTCTCGGCACCGTCGTCATCAGAGTCATCAGAGTCGACAAGAGAGCGGTGGTTGCTGCGAACAAGGTTGTATAATGGAGACTGGGCTGCAATAGGCGGTGCACTGTCTACATTGGGGTCTCGCGGCGACTGGAGATATGCAAGATCGTCTGCCATGGACCATATGAGCTCTCCTGTCGTGCGGTTGAGAGCATGAAAGTGCCCATCGATGCTGGCTGCCAACACAATGTCCAAGAGCCTGATGTCCTGGCCAGCCGTATTAGGGCCTGGGACGCTGTGGGGGACCATAGGAGGTCTCTCTCCCCTGCGCCATAGCGAGTTAGATGGGGGCCGTTTCGCAGTTGCAAGGTCCTTGGAGAACCGCTGGAGACTGGCATGTGTGGAGCGGCGGAATGGCTCTGCGGCCGCACAGATTATAATGGCGAGAACGCATAGTTGGATTAACGCAGGGAGCATGGCCGCATCCCACACGAAAGTGCGAATGAGTCGGCTAAGGTTGTGACGGCGTGGTCGATATCAACTGGGCCCCGTGGCACGGCACGGCCCCGGCGCTTCGGTGCGTGCTCACTTCCCACGCTGGTCCTGCAAAGCCCCACTAAAAATTCAAAGTTACCTAAATTAATATCATCTCCCGTATCCGCCCAAATGTAAAATTACAACCAGTCGAAGATACAGCAACGAACAATCAAACGCTCGGTAAATACGTGTAGCGCACACATTGGGTAGTCATGCAACCGTTACCGTTGGGGGCAAGTAATTTTGCCCGTGGAATGGCAGGAATTTCAAAGCCGCAAATAATATGATGACTATATAATGAACACAAGAAAGATTGGCTGGGATTCAAGACAAAGTGGCGATAATGACAGAGCTAAAAATGACTGGAGTTGCACAATTGTGAAAATTTCAGCAATAACAAGAATGCAAAGACCAAGTGCACGAGTCCAGAGTGTCAGTTATCACCCGAGGGTATATATCAAGGCAAGGAGGAATGACAGAATGATGGATGCCGGTTCCCGTGGTTGAGAATACATATCCAAGAAGCGGAGAGCGTGAGCGAGTACCAGAGCAAATAATACAGAGTGCATCGAATCGAAGCTTCGAGGGTTGGGTTAAATGAAAAGCTGCCCATCAACATCGTACGCAAAGTCCAGCACGAGGATTTTCTGATCATGTGAGGTGCTGCAATCCAGTATATTAGACGTATTACGTCTTGCCACAAGCGAGGGCTACTTACCTAACGATCTTCGTTGCATCAAACTTGACATCGAAAATATGACTATCATGGAGGTTCCTAAATTCGCGCACCAGTTTCCAACCATCCTAATGCAAAAAAGCATGAGTCCTTGCAGGTTACGCAGGAAATAATCATACGCACCTTGCTCTCTCCAAACTCCCAAACCTTGATAGTGCGATCGTAACTTGCACTGACCAGTCTCCGAGACACAGCATCATACGCCAACGCCCGCACAAGAAGCTCATGCCCTGGCAAGGTCACGAGGCACTCTCCACTCGAAGCGGACCAGACTTTGATTTTGCGGTCGTTGGAACCAGAGATGATAGTATCTCCCTAATCAAGAGTTAAGAATGGAACCCGATAGAAGCCGGAGATGCGTACCTTGAATTCAACACATGCCAACCCCTTATCGTGACCGGCAAAGGTTCGGACGCGGCTGCCACTCTCGACATCCCAAAGTATCATAGTGCCATCTCCGCTCGCACTCACGACATGGTTGCCTTGTAGCCTACAAAAGAGAAGATCAAAATGTGATCCACGAACAAGGCATAAAAGATCCTACCCAACGGCATTGACAGGACCATCATGGCCTTTCAATAGACAGTGTAGATTGAGCGTTTGGCGATCCCAAACTCGGATGAATGTGTCCTTCGAGCTGTTCGAGACGATGAGATAGGCGAGACCAGGTCCAGAAGGAGCGACGTACCAGCTAACTATCCACCTATCGTCCATCCTCAAATCCAGCACTCCGCCTGCATGACCGCTCAAGACAGCCCTCACTTCCCACGGCTCACCCATGCGCGCCCAAATTCTGATGGTTCGATCACTACTTCCAGAACACATGAATCCCTTGGCTAATTCAACCTTGAGGCACAAGACGCTGCCTTCATGTGCCACCAGTGTCTCTTTCAATTCGCCCGTCCGTACGCTCCATATTTTGATTGTTCGGTCGCGGGAGCCAGTGACAATTGTGTCCGACGCAGTGTCAAGTTCGAGACAATACACACTGTCAAGATGTCCCGCTAGCTTGGTGGATTTGGCAGCCCCGAAGTACCATTTACGGGCTACGCGATAGCGCTGTTTGAACAAGTCGGGCCAATTGAGCGAGGGTTCGACTGAATAGTGGCTTGCGTGGCCGTGGCTGGAGCTGGATTGGAAGCGAGAAGGGTCTGTGGAAGCTCGTCGGGAAGATGTAAGACTGAGTGAAGAGAGAAGAGAGGGTGATCGTGGCTGGGACTGTATCTGGGCCGGCGAATTGGACAATGAGGCTAGGATCTGGGCCCGCCGCCGAGAGAGGTTGACGAACCAGCCGGGTTGGCGGTAGAAAAGGGTGCGCCAGACTGTATCATCAGAGGCGAGCCGGCGCCAAGCATGTGAAACAGCCAAACAGGCAATGATGGAGTCAAGATCAAGCAAGCATAATATATGGAGTGCGAGCTCGGGCGGCAGCATGAGTAATATATCTTTACAAATCTAATTAGCACAACGATTAGCCTATTCTTTTAACACCCACCAATGCCGTCCGACTCGTGAGGCTCCATGAAGCACGCCTCATCGTCAATGAGCTCACCCTCTTCGCCGTCCAGAGGCAACAGTTCGCCGTCGGCGTCATATATGGCCTTTGCCTTGCCCTTGCGTTTGGGGGTCGTGATCATTTCCAACAAGCGAGGCAATAGTCCGCGGCCCATACCACCCGAGCAGCCAGGGTCAGGAGTCGATGCCATAGTCCTCGCGTTCTCGCAGTCCCTAGCTGTTCCCTCATAGGCCCTTGCCACATTCTCAAAGACCCGCATGTCGTGGGCATCGGCAGCTGGACGTGGCACAACGTACATTGTGTCATGCAAGTCGGAACGGGTGTCCACACTGTTCAACCCAAGCAATGTGCGGAGTCGGCTGCCAGTTCTCGGCGGTGCTGATGGCTGAGAACGTCGTGCGAGGAGTCTTGGGGGACTGACGGCCACGCTTGCCTCGTTCTGCATGGGGATGGTCGTTGGGAGTAAGCCAGGGAGGCTTCTTACTTCAACCTGGCACGTGCCCCCACAGCCACATATCTTAGTTCCTCAATGAACTGCAGGGTTTAAATCCTAAACTTGATCGATACCATTATTGTCGCGCCCCTTTACCTTCGATTTCAAAGGTATAATTTTGGTACAGTGGTTGCCATATTGAATGGTTGCCCTCCATTGACCTAAGGATCACGTTATGAGCCCTGACCACCAACGTCATCGCCTAGGGAGACCATATCATATGATACTTTCGACGCCGAGTACTACTATTTTGCTGGTCTAGCGCGTTGAATTTTTGAAGCACAAGGGAAGTTGCGAATACGATCATAGTATAGAGATAAAATAAATAAAAATAAGACTACGAAGGTATGTACTTCTCACATTGAAAACAGCAAATCCACATGAATGAATTGAAAGGAAGGTAACAGAGATCACTGATCGATAGGCAATGGGCACCTTAGGACATGATAAGAAAGATCTACCAACAGCATAGTCAAGGCTTAAAAGTCTAAAAATACCAACAGGGTTGATACGGTAAGTCAGGGAAGCGCATAAAAGAGCACCAAAGTAGCTCACTGGTTTCAAACTCTAAGCGCACGATAATACCAGCACCACTTGCGCCACGGATTTCCATCCAGCAAGTCATCAATGGGAAGTTGGAGAGACCCTGCACTAGATATTGCAAGAACGTTGCCTGGCCATAGGACTGCGCGTCGCAGGTGCATAGGGACCCAAATGAGCAGCCGCCCATCTCCGGCAATGACCCAGCCATCTTCGTTTACACGCCACTTCCGCAAGATGCTTGGAGAAATGGGCGGATGACTCGAAGAACCTAAATCTTGGGGGGAAGACCTAGCGTGTGGATCCCATACGCGTATGACGCCGTCACTGGAAGCAGTACTAGAGGCGATACGAGTGCCATCTGGCGAGAGAGCGATCGAGTGAAGCCATTCTTCAACGTCTCCAACAAACGGTCCAGTTAATTTCTTAAACTCCATACCGTCCCATGCATATACGTGAAACACACCATGGGCGGAACCCGAGATAATACGAGCACCGGTTGGCGAAAAGGCGGCCGAAGTGACCACGTTGCCCACTTCTCTGAACGGGCCGGCAATAATTTCTAAGCTGAGCGCGTCCCATACACAGAAGATCACGCTATCAGAGCTAGAGAATATGCGAGTCCCATCCTGTGAAAATGCAACTGAATGAACAGAACCAGTATGCCCACTAGATGCATATGGCCCACTACACGCGGTCCTTTGCATTGTCCTCACGTCCCAAACACAGATGGTCCAGTCATCGGAACCGGAGACGACGCGAGTACCATCTGGAGAAAAGGTGACTGATCTGACCGAACTAGTGTGTCCCCGAAACGGTCCGGCAATGACATCGCCAGTTATCGTACCCCATACAACGACAGTGCAATCATCGGAACCAGAGACAGTTCGAGCTCCGTCGGGTGAAATTGCAACTGCCAGGACAGAACGCGAATGTACCTTGAAGGGTCCAGCAACGACCGTTGCGGTCATCACATCCCATACACGAGTGGTGCCGTCGTTGGAGGCAGAGACAAGGAAAATACCATCTGGAGAGAAAGCAACAGACCTGACCGGGCCGTCGTGCCCTCTAAACGAGCCGGCTATGGGTTTGCCAGTTGCCATCTCCCATACTCGAATGGTGCAATCCTTAGACCCAGATGCAATACGAGCCCCACTGGGACAGAATGCAAGCGAATGGACCCTATCGGTGTGCCCTTCGATTTGGCGTACTTCAGTCTTAGGGGCTATCACATCCCAGACGCGGATGGTACGATCTTCGGAGGCGGAGATAACGCGCATGCCGTCTAGGGTAAATGTAACTGATCGAATCCAGTCTGTATGTCTCTTGAATGGCCCGGCTACAGTCTTGCCGGTCTTTATGTCCCATACGCGAACAGTACGATCAACTGAACCAGAAACAATGCGGGTACCGTCGGGAGACAAGCCAACTGAATTGATCGTGCCGGTGTGCCCCTCGAACGGCTCGCCCACAGTTCTGCCTGTTACAAGATCCCAAATGCGGATGGTGCGATCGTCGGAGCCGGAAATGACACGAGTACCATCTGATAAAAACGCAACTGATCTCACTACACCAGTATGCCCCTCAAACAGCTTGTATGTAGCGTTGTCAGTTGCCACCGCCCATACGCGGATAATATGATCGCTGCAAGCAGACACAACCTGAGTACCATCAGGTGAGAAAGCAACCGAGTTGACATAGGCAGGGTGCCCGAATGGTCCGGCCACGGTATTACTGACTTCCACATCCCATACACGGACTGTGCGATCACCAGAACCAGACACAATGCAAGTCCCATTTGGTGAGAACGCGACCGAATAGACCGAGCGAGAGTGTCCCTTGAAAGACTCATCTCCGGTCTTGGCGGCAGTCATCGTATCCCACACGATAATGTTACGGAATTCAGCATCAGACCCAGAGACGATACGGGCACCGTCCGGCGAGAAGGCGATTGAATTAACAGTGGCAACGTGTCCATAAAATGACCCAGGAACGGCCTCCTTCCCAGTGAATGCATCCCATGCACAAATATAACCGCTAGAGCCGCCAGAGATAATACGAGCGCCGTCAGGTGAGATCGCGAGTGATGTCACCGCGCTAGGAGCACCCCATGTTGCAAGATGCTCTGCGTCCGCTTGGCTTGCAGTTGTTCTATCGATATCGATTACTCGCCGTGTCAATCCTCCGTGCCACCAAAATACTGGGCTAGCCGGATCCCAGAACATCAGAGCGGAAAGGTAGATATGGGGTGTGCTGACTGGTGCTCCGCTGTTGGCAAAAGCAGTAACAAACCTCCAGCCATCGTGCACGAGTTGATAGTCATCGAATGTCGCACTCGCCCCCTGCAGCCGGTAAATTTAGTTACATTGAACCATCTACATATTTTTACACTCACTTGCAACCATAATTCTGCTTTATGCATGCATGATCCACCTTTACCCGTGAGCCCCTTCAGGTTGAATACTTCCATCCAGAACAGCAGGCGCGTTTTTATGAAATCCTGCAACAACGATAATAGAATTCCGTTCGATTGGGCGAGTCCTAAGTGATCACTCCAATATTGGCATACGTAAAAAAGCGCGGATGGAATCGCCTCTTCAATCGCTCCCGATAGATTGGGCACCTTGGCATCGGGAACGCATGATGACTCGAGGTTACACATGTTGAAGTGCAGCTGATCCTCCATCAGCTTGAAGCAGCGCTCAGCCAGTAGTGCGTGGTGTGCCGCCTTGTCGCATGTAAATGCGCCCGAGCGATCTCGACTGAACATAAAGTCTGGAAATGATGCATGTAACGTGGATACATGGCCTGTGCGTTCCGAGATGTAGAGTATGGATCGCAGAGGTTCTAATGCATGCATTACATCTTGTTCGTCATCTAGGGCCAGTATGCTAGCAAACGCCGTTATTGTGAGAGGTTCCTGTGTACAAATGGCAGTCCAGAGTATCAGCTTGATGTTTTCGACTTCTTCAGGTTCTAGGCTTGGGTTGCCAACGGCGGCTTCGAGAATAGTTATGTACAACCCGTCGATCGCTTGTTGATGCTTGTTTGACTGATCCGATGGTTTCAGGATTGTCGCCAGCCGTGCGCGATGGTTTACGCTCGCGTTCCCTGGTCGAATGTATTGTACCGCGGTGGCCGCGTAAATGAAAAGACACCCCGATCGCTCTACTAGTTGTTTCATCTGATCGACGGGCAAAGAAAGTGGGCCAAGTTCTGCTTGAAGATAGGTTTCGATATCAGCCCGCACAAACGAGCTTTCGATTTCGTGGAGATTGAGGACGGTACGAGCACGATCATCCCGGGACATCATTTCCTCGTGTAGTCCATGCTCGGGCCGGCTGGTCACGAAGAATTTGATTGGTAAATCCTCAGCATGATGAAACAAAAGCTTCAGAATCAGGCGAGTGCTGTATGCATCGCTGCATTCATCCAATGCGTCTATGACGACCACCACATCTTTAGGTAACGCGTCTTTGACTTTCAACAGGGGCTCCTTGACAAGTTTCTGGAATTGTGTTACTACGTCTTCGTCACCAGCGTCGGGGTTACTCCCAAGGACTTCACATAGCTCGGCCTGAAATGGGTACGAGAACCGTGCGAGCTGATACGCAATTGTGCGAACGATCCAGCGTACATCTCGGCATTCGGGGATCGCCCGGGAACAAAAGAAACTGGCTCCGAGTTGTTTATTTTTTTTGAGTTCAGCGGCCACCGTGCATGCTATTGTAGTCTTGCCGGTTCCGGCCATTCCACTCATCCAGTATATTTTTGGCGCGTTGGGGTGTCGCGCCCAACCTAGTACCGTAGCAAGTACCTCGACGCGGGTGTCCTCTGTGCAAGTGCGGCGTTTTAGGCCCGTTGACGCTGACGAGTTGAAGTTCGCCTCTTTTGCCGGGTTCATGTCTCTCAATCGCGTATTCTGGCCAGAGCCATCAAGTAAGAATAAATGCATTATTTTTAATGTACGTACTGCAAGGTGTTCGTTCGCAATAGCCCATGTACTTAGGCTCACATCCATCTTGAGCGGGGTTAGACCTTGCTTGAATAAATATCTTCCCCCTACTCACCTGTAATTGACCCAATAGCATTACTATCCGCCTATAACAGTGCATAGGTCCGTTCACGTCCAGAGCTGCTTGATCCATACGCCGAGTCGCGCGGCTCCTGTCTCGATGCTTCTCGATATCGTCGACCTGATTCTGAACCGCCCTACAAACGTGTTTCAGCGTTCTACCAACCATCTGAACAAGCTCGCTAACTCACTGAATTGTATTCCACACAGAATCCGACATTTTCCCATGAGCAATACTCGGCAAATATCCACACAAAGTCTTGACGATAGATTCAAGATCAACAGCAAGTTGATCATACTCTTGTCGACTCGATTCGTAGTGCTAGAGGAAATTGATCGTCATTATCTAGGCTAACGATATACACGCGCCACCGTTGAACGCACCTCTCTGATAAACAAGCAGTCAACTAGCTGGCTAATTGCTGACTCAAGAGGCGGAAACACCCGCGACGCGATCCTAAGCGCTTGAAACGCAGTTTTTAGTCGAATCAACGATGAGCCTCCTGGGATTGGCAAAGGCCTAGCAACTTTGGCGGTAGGTTGGGGGGTAGACGTAGTTGCTGCTGATCCAGAAACTTGAGCACCTCCCGAAAAGACTTGAGTCGGGGTAGGGCTTGAAAATCCACTGGGCATGTCTACCACACCCGAATTACCTGTCGCGGCCATAGAGGTTGTAGACGTCAAAGCAGCAAAATCCAACAGTGAGCTTGAGATTACGGCTTGAGACCCGGGGCCATTGGCCTTGGATGATGACCGACCATCGGCGCTTGAACCGCTCGGACCCGATTGCAAAGGTTGAAATCCCGTCTTCTTCTTTTGCTTCCACCAGCCCTTGATATGTTCTTTTGGCGAACCCGAATTTTTCTCCATCTCGAACTTTTGTCCGTATCCCTGATCTACGGCGCGGGTATCCAACAGTGGTGGTGAGGTGCTTGACACGAACATGATCACGTGTACTAATCCGTGCGATCACTGGCCACGGACGTCATGCTTCATACTTATTCAAATGCAAGAAGGCGGACTCCCCCGCTTGTCCTTGCGGAGCCCCCCGCCAAGACTGCGCATATATTTACTGAATGCCTCCGCCACGACCAGTCCCGGAGATTCCCCCGAGGCTCTAGCCGTTCAATCAACCTGCCACACATGTTCTCAACCGTCCGAGGTCTTCAAGCTGTCCCTAGCCGGCGGAGGAGTGGACATTTGATTATTTTCTGTACATCCGCTGCTTCCCTACATACTGTCACTACATTGTACCACTGCCTGCCTGCTGTAGGGGACGTTCGGGTCATGCCCTGTCCTCACGTTTCACTCTCCCTCTTCTTTCTCTCTCATGTCTCGGTCGTGCGCGTTGGGTCTGTTGTAGTTTCTCGTTAGTGCTACACTTGTACGTAGTATAGGTGGGCGGTGTCCTCCGTGTAGAGGGCCGCTTAATAAATTGTACCCAAAAAAACATGATCACGTGTATGAAAATTAGTGCCTTGTGGCTGAGTTGTGTTCCTCGCGCTTTGTACTCTCATACACGCTCCCCTCAGCGGAGTCCTAGGAGCCAGGTGGCCATGCCTGTGAGCGGGCCTCAGAAGAGCTCGGCTAATCAAGTGGTCGGGGCTTCGGTGTCAACTAACGGGGGAAGCTTTGTTGGTGTCGGGCATCCAGGTTCTCAGAAGCCTTTAGATCCTTGAAGACAGAGGTAGCTGCGTGGCTCGTTGAAAATGTGGCCTAAATATTAATGGGTGATATTGTAATTTCTGACACGTGAAATTTCCTACAGAGTTGATGATGGAATATCACTTGCTCAAGCTATGATGAGCGAAATGGCTAGTTGTGAGTCATCGGACGTCAATCAGCTGATGGATCCGGGGCGGGAAGTGTTTGGTTCCATCACGTGGCTGACTCCCAACCGGACCCAATATTCTCGTTTTCTTACCACGTCTAGTAACCCCTCCTCTCAACAACAAGCCCGACTGCTAATCACTTCATACTCAGCATACTCAGCCATAAATTTACCAAAACCAGCCAACTTGTTTTCTCTCTCAGCTCGGATGCAACCTTGTGTATTCAATTCCGACTTCTCTCCAAATATTTACCATATCCAGTATCTCAGCGCCTAGCGGTTGTACTTGTTGACCGACACTCGAGCCCACCACCGGGATATATCTACCCAGCTATCGACGCCATGGGTCCCCACCCCACTTCTCATTCTCAGTCTCTCAGTCTCTCAGACGCTCAGACGCTCAGACGCTCATACACTCTCAACCAACCACTCTCACAACCACTCTCAATATGATCAGCTCCTGCGCAGAGTTCTTCGCCTATGTCCAGACCGTCATCCCGCATTCGGTTGACGAGTCTCAGGTCAAAGTCGCGTCTATGCTCATGCACTATATCACTCTTGTCGTGAGTCTCCTGTCTCATCCGATCGTGTCTTGAACAACTTGCTGATGTTTTCCCTGTTAGCGCGCCACCAAGGACCAACTCGATCTCGAAAAGGTCCTCAGTGCTTCGGGCAAACCATTCACAAAGAAGATCATGCGCAACCAGGGCCTCGTTCGCAAATTTGCTCTTGCCCTTGGATTGAAGATGCGCGTGCCTTGGAAGCCCACCGAAATTCCAGGATGGCTGAAGGAGATGTCCGAGGACTGCAAACTCGATGTCGAGGCATCTCTCATTCGCAACAAGGTAAATAAATCTTTCCGAAATACTTTGAGCAATTGCTGACATTTTATGGTGATGAACAGACTATTGAGAAAGCATGCGACGAGCTGTACGTGCTCACTGCATTTGTCCGCATGGCTCGCCAGGCCATGAGCAGCACCCACGAAGCCACCCTCCGTGCTCTGGACCGTGGATACAACAGCCACTGCCATCCGGATTACAAGCCTGCGGGATTCCTTCGACTCGGGGCTAAGTCCACCGCGATGCAAGGGCTCAAAGCATCGCAGATTCCTCGGGCTCTGATTTCTTACCCGACCACTGCCAAGTCACAAACCACTCCTATCTCTAACAGCCGACTGGCACCAATGTCCGGTGGTCTGAATATTTCCAAGTCGTCGGTATCATCTCGCGCCACGGCTCCTGGGATCAAGTCCCGGAAGAACACGATGACCACATCGAATGTGTCGCACAACCCCCTACGATATGCTCATTTCATGGCCGTCTCGGCGCACCAAGGACATGCTGCTCAATCTACGCCTGCTGTGTATCACTAAGCAGTGCGGGAAGTAGGAGCGATGCCTTGGGCGTCAGATCATCCGTTCGGGTTATCCACCCATCGCTGCCACTGTCCAACTGTGCGGCGCATATATACCATTTGTTTGATTTGCCCCATCCCTCACCTCTTTTCGCTCCCTTTTCTGTCTACCAAGCCGATGCAATTCCTCGGAATTGGTCGTGCTCCTTACCCCAAGCCAAGTGGGTCTATCGTGTTGCGAGTCCCTGCCCGCCTCGCTTCCGACGGCAAGGCACTTCAAGCCGGACTCGAGGTGGCGCAATCATTAAGATGTCTCACCCACAACGCGTTCTCGCTTGGCATTTGTAAAGTTTTAGCCACGGAGTATTTTTCAAACGGCCCCGAGCCACATTGTCAAATTGAACGTGTTGAAACTGTCGTACTAGTACTCTAGTTGTAGCTACCATTTTAACTGAAATAAGATATCCATTTGACTGAAATTAACGTGTGTGACACAACTAGAATAGTTTGTTACTCGGTATCACCTGATTCGAGTTTATAAGAGCTTGAGCTTGAGCTTGAGTTTGCTTTGGCGTTTTGATCGTTTTGCTACGACTCTCCCAGTACCCAATATACCAAGGCGACAACCCCTGCTCTACACACTGGAATCCCAGTATCCAAGAGCGATCGCAACCTTGTTCAGCAAGGTGATTCACAATAATACAGATTTTAACATTTGATCGGCACTCGGATGAGTAAGCCCACCCTCGACTCGAACATCACCAAGCATATACTGACACCTATTAATCTAATCAATGCGTCGACTCGCTGATGATCGCCGACACACGACTCACAAGAAGCTCAAAGTCAAACAACAGGCTATCATTTCACGCATATACCCACTCGATACAACCCAACAAACACACTGATTAATATTAGATGCAAAACGTCCAATACACATCCTACGTAAAATAGCTCATCCAAAAATCGTCATACACACAACCGGCGTGCGGTTCATTACAACAAACAAGTAGTCAAAAGATCTATTACCTTGCTCCGAGCGCAGCCCATACGACAGCCACCAACGCACCCCCAAATACCACCACGGCGCTCACAAGACTCGCTACGCGACACCGCTTTATCCAACGGGCTTGAAACGGTGATTGTTGTTGTTGTGATTTTTCAATGTCGAGCGATGCTATTGGGCCTTGTTGGATCATCCAACCGCCAATCACCCAACACCATGGACCGAGGAGGAAACCGATCATGAACCACCCGCGGGGTGAAAATCCAGCTCCGATCGCTTCTTTTCGTTTGACGCGCATGCGCGGGCCGAGGTAGGCCCCACTCTGCGGCCTCAACGCGAATATCGCAGCAGCCGTCGGTCTTGATCCAGGCCCAGATCCAGATCCAGATGTGGCAGGCTCGGGTAATATTATAGTGGGCAGCGGCGGGAAGTTTTCAGCCCTGGCACGCGCTTCAAAGCTACCCTCGACAATGCGCACAGTCTTGGTTTTTGTAGTCCGGGGCGGAGGACGGGATAAAAGCGGCTGGTTCGTAAACGAATGTCGGCCCGCAAAAGTCGCGTCGCTCTCGCGCTTCCCAGTCGTCGCTGAATCGCGCCGATTGCTGATTGAAGGCCGATACGATGATTCGGTCAGTCCAGACAGCGGGCGCACGTCGTTGCGGTACATCCCGTCCATGGACATGCCCATGCCTAGTGGCAAGGCCAATGGCGGGCTGATGGGACCGCCGCTCGAGGTGGCCGAGGTTGGTAGGAATGGGCTGACGGGGCTCCAGCTTGGACTTGGAGGCGCATGAGGACTTGAATTTGCGGGACTCAAAAAAGGACTCATGGGAGTCCATCCTTCTTCGCCCACCACCCCACTCCGCAACGGACTCCCCAAGCGGCCATGCAAAGACCCGTACGTGGGGCTGCCCAAGGACCTCGAAACTGGTGCTCGAGCTCGAGGAACAGGAGCGGCTAGCGTTGTTTCGCGGGGACTGGCGGGTGGCGAAGGTAATGCGACCGGGACCGTCGAGGATCTTGGCCGCACGAATCCTTGCTGTTCCGACGCGTCAAGCTCAAGACCTAAACTAGACCTAGACCCGGCAAACAAAGCCTTGGACGACTTGATAGGTATATCTGGAACCTCGAGTGTCCCTCCCTTGGGCCTCATCCGTTTGGCAGTAATCGTGGGGGACTCGGGTTCAGGGGCAGCATGTCCATCCGAGGATATGGACAGGGACGATGAGGAAGCACGGCCAGGGTGCAGGACAGGTACTGTTAGAGTCGCAGACGCGCCTTCTTCGGGAATACCCGACTGACTCGTTCGTTTAGACGTGGTAAGAAAGCTATGAAAGCTAATTCGGCTACCGGGTGCAGATTTGGGACTCGCTCCACCATTTTTTGCATTGGAAGTGGAGAGACTGGTGTCGGGCGGGTTACCCATCAACCCCTCTCCAAACAGCGGACTCATGTGCGCGGTGGATGGGGTACGAAAAGCACCAAGGGTCGAAGGGGTACGAAAAGCATTAATAGTCGATGCAAGCGAGAGGGCCCTAGGGACATGTCGCTTTTTCGGGGCGGGCGTCGAGCTGGAGGCTACGAATGATGTCAGTTGATGAACAAAAAGACGTGCAGCGGAAGAAGGACGGGAATCAAATTCGCAAGGCAAGCGAACCAACAATCGGCGATCGTGTCAAGCGCCAGACTGCAGACAACGATCTCGATCCATATAAACGACTCACCGACAGCCTCTTCGCCCAGCCACCTCCTCACTCTGCTCCATCCCTTTCCCCAATCTTCCGTGTCGTCCTCCCAGACTGAGCGACACATGTCTGGGGCATCGTGGGAAAAGCCAGACGAGATGGTGCGGGCGCGGGAATGGGTGGAAACGGTGCGAGCCCGGGGACGAGTGGAGCCCAAGTCGACGGCCGAACTGGTGCCAACGGAGTGCGCGCCGACCGATGCTGTTCCGACATGGACCCAGTCCGATTCTGCGGCCTCGGGGAGATCCGAGTCGACCAAGGGCGCCTTGCCTTTCCACATGGCGCTTGTGGGGCGACTGGAGGAATGGGACTGGGTGTGGCTGTGAGTCTGGAAGCTAGGACGCGTGCTCTGCAAGGACGTCCTGGGAGTACTGGTGTTCATGCCCAGAAGCACGCTGAGACGGTCGCGGGAGGAGACTCTCGAGTGCTGCTGAGACCTGCGCCGGACCGAGGCAATGTCGACTGTTTTGGGAGTTGGTTCTTCCGCGTCGGAGAGGTTGAGGGACGGGGGACGTGTAGGACGCGTCGGGGCCGATTCCGATTCCGAGTCTGGCTGGGGGGAGATGGGGTCCGTGCTGGGTCGGTAGAAGAGGGTGCGGCCGAGCTCATCGGTTGATGCCGAGACCGAGTCTGCGTCGGCGTCGTCGTATGCAACATACTCGCTTGCACGCCATGCGGAATCCGCGTCCCCTCGGAGCGAGTCGGCAACGGTGCGCTCCGAGACCATGCGCTTGAGCTGGGGACGGTCGGGGGTTGAGATGGTGATGTCGGGGGGCACAACGTTTTCCTTGTCGTGTTCGCTGTTGTCGGCAATGCGGGGAGTGGGGCGCACATTGAGGTTGAGCGTCGAGGTCGATAGCACCGACGAGGCAAAGGACGTTCCCGCTGACATGAGCGACGGGGCCGAGTGCATCGAACGGTCCGAGAGAGACGTGTCCTGGACAGTCAGCTCATGGCGCTGGGTTGTCATAACGAATGGCACTGCAGAGCATCAGCATATGCCCGCCTCTCTCTTCCAACCCACCTGGAAACGAACGTGAGTGGTCGTCGCAAACACGAGGATGTTGCTGCCCGGCGCTTATTCATTTCGTCATTTCATCATGGAACTATCCACGCAATTGACTATTCTATTATCCCCAACCATCACCTCCCAAATACGCGTCTTTCCACCGTTCGCAGTAGAATATACCACACCCCAGTCAACACAAGCCCCACCTCCAGTCCAATATCCCCCGTCGTGCGCGCAATGACTCCCACATACCACACCTGCCGCATACACAGCACAACCACCCCAAATGCGGCTACACACGCCCCGAGCGCTGCAATCCCCGCTGGGAGCTTCCTGCGATCGTTCCACGCAGAGATATCGTACATCGAGAAGTCGCGCTGCCGGAAATAGACGTGTTCCATCACCAGCACCGCCACAAACGCCGCGCACCAATACCCCACCAATCCAAGGCTGTATGCGCATAAGCCCCCATCCAGCCTCCTTTCACACTCACAAGTTCACAAGTGTCTCTCGGAACCGCCTCGCACCCACAATCGCAAGCGGCACAACAACCCCAATCCCCACAAACGAAAACACATACCGCGGCACTCGCGCAAGCGGCGGAAACACCAGCTGGAAACTAAAACAAAAACAGTACATGCTCATCCCCTGTAAATCCAAGTCAATCCCAATCAGCCCCCGCCAAGCCACCCACCAGATTCGCAATCACACTTAGTCCCAAAAGCACCGTCAAGAACTTGCCGAATCCGCCCAATGGGTCTAATACCGCAGCCACCAGTCCGCCTGAACCGGCTGCGTTGTATCCCGTTTGCCAGGAAGGGTTAGATGGCATCGAAGAAGCAAACGCAGCTCCCAACAGCGCCACCGACACCTGCTCCCACATCATCACCCATTCAACCAAACCACAAGGCGTCTCACAGTTGTGGGTACCAATCCCAAGTACGACAAGGCGAAAATTCGCCACCTGCAACGGCACATCAGACCTTGGTTTCATTGTCCGTCCCACTCACCCGTTCACTTCTGGACGCATATAATGCGAATAGTCCGACATGGCCGGCGAATACGAGACAATATATCCCATTATAGAACTCCCAAACCCAATCACGCTCTTATAGCTCGTTCCGGCGGGGCTATATACAGCCCCAGGAGAGGACAAGTGTTTTGCTCCCGTTCCGAGCACGACCAGATACACAACAAGGATAGGAAACCACGCCACGCGCTCGTACCTGTTTGATCAGCCAAAATGCACAACTGATTAAAACCAAGACGACGAACAAGTTGAGCACTTTATAGCCAAAAACAGATATCTGCGCGCAAGTCAACAACGTCATGTCCAGTTTCCAGTTTAGACTTACCACCAACGCCACCGCCCTAACAATCACCTCTCATGAGTTGGTTCACAGCGATAAAGACGCACGTACGCGATAACGAGGATTCCGACGTTCCAGCTCAATGTTCCTCCAGAAACGACAGACAGGATCTGTCCACCGAGTATCACATTAAGCATGCTATACCCAACCGTAACCAGCAGCTGCAAAATAGCCGGCACAATCGTCCCATAGTACCTGTTTCATCGTTTGACATGATCATCAACATTATTCATGAAATCACCCACCCAAAGCTGTATCGCGCCTGGACCATCTGGCGGAGTCCTAATTTCGGACCAAATGTTGATCTTGGGTCAAATGATCAGTCGTGGAGTTTGGAAAGAGGGTTGGGACGTACAGGTAGGCGGGTGGTATCCCTGCTACCATTCCAAATCCCACAATTACGCCTGCTGAAGCTCTAAACGAGAGCCCGTTGACAAGAGGCCCAATAGTCCCCAAAGAAAACCTAAACAAGCAGTTCGAACGGACAATCTCGTAAAACGCATCACAACGCACGCTAGGATGCTCATATTACATGATAGCCTGTACACCCACTCGTTAGTTCCAGCACATAACAAAAATGGTAGACTCGCCAGATAAAACACGATTTGCTGTATTGCGGGTCGGTTCGTTCTTCGATGGGGACGGGTGATATTCTGTAATGTTTCATTAATCAGACTTTTTGATAGACAACTCCTGGGACTCACCCCTTTGACTCGGCTCCCCACCCTTTCAAAGCGTTCAACCACTTTAAACGCCCCGAGCTCCCAATATCCTCTTCCGGCGACAGCGGCGACATCCCAGTTCCAGTTCCAGTTCCAGTCCTCTCCACACATTCCTTGGTGTCAATTCCGTCCTCTACCGAACCAGGCGAAACATCACGGTTGTTGACCATCGTGGTCGATAAAAAAAAGACGACGTCAGCGCAAAGCGGGGTTTTTCCAGCGCGTCATATGTATACGGCGGACCGGGTCTTGGACACCCCGTTATGGCTTGGCCGGCTACGCCAATACAATATTACTTGGACGTTTTTGGTGCGAGGCACGAGGCTTGGTTGAATCTGTCTGTCGTTTTGGGATGATCGAGAGTAGGGGTTATTTTATTGTGGAGTGTGTCTCGTTACTTATAACTGGTTTGCTCGTCGTGGTACATGTATCGCATTGAGCTATCGTTGTTTGTTATCGCGGTTGGCCTGTTTTCAGACTATGCTATGCAGTGTCAACGGTCACGAGCTATCGATCGTGGCGCCAACTCGATGCACCAAGGTCACGCAATGGTTCAAGTAGGAAGAAAACCGATCAGCAAAGCACAGAGCGCATACATCCTTCATCAGATTAACGCGCATCCGTCAAATTCAGATTTTAAGATGTAATAAACACTATAATTCGTCAAAGAATCCATCGTCCACTTTTCCCTTTTTGTTGTTTTTGGGGTTCATTTTGTTTTTATTTTTCCGTTTTCTTGATGGGGCTGGTTCCGAATCTGAATCTGAATCTGAATTGGGTGGGGGCTGTTGTTCGGGTTGTACTTTGGAACTTTCCTCGTATTTAACCTGGCCTGACGCAGAGTCGCTCTCATCGTCTGAATCCGAGTCCGAGTCCACAGCACCCTCCTCGGCTTCCGCATTCTCGCTAGCATCTTCAACGCCATTATCGTCGACGCTGTCTCCGCTTGCAGAATCGTCATCGCTGTTATCCTTTCCGCCCGATTCTTCATCATCAGAATCGACTAGCGCGTCTTTGACATCCGTCAACTTGAGGATATCATCGTGAGAAGCTGATCCGAGCCATGCGCCGTTTCGGTCAATGCGAAGACGTTCAATGGGAAACGTTCCATGGTCTACATTCAAGAGTGGGTTATATAGGGGGGGGGGGGTTAGGAGGGTGGCGAGACTGACCTGCGATTACGCCCAACAATTTATTCGGCAACACCTGCACAACTCTCACCAATCCGTCCGACGACCCGGTAACAATCACGTCTTCCGAGAGGGTCGCAAGTGCGTCTACAGAGTGTGGATGCCTGCACAGCCCAGCGTTTTATTGGTTGGATTTTCTTTAGAGTGTCATTGGAGAGTGCACTTGCCCTTTTATTCGGTCCACGCAGTCTCCCCATCCGCTACCCCTGTTCCATAGACTTATGATCCCAGTTTGAGTTCCGACAGCAACTTTTGCACCACTGCGAGGGTTTAACAAATGGGTAAAGGGGTAGGTGAAATAGACGCACTCTTTGATGCTGATAATAGACAAGAGCTCATCTTCCTGATTCTCAGATTGAGCAAAAGGCTTGGTTTTATTTGCACGAACGTCGAGAACCGAGAGTGTGCCATCTCCGCTGTACGAATCCAAATGAGAACACGCCCCACGTGTCATGGCAGAAAGTTACCTCGTAGCGACTAGTTGCTTTTTATCCTGAAGCCATAAAAAGTCGGAGATAAAATCAGAGTGGTGGGTGTATGTTCGAATTGGAGATATTTGGCGAGGGTCCCAGAGCTAGATCTTGTAAAGTGAGCAGTTAGCTGCGGTGAACGAAGAAATTAGATAGACCTTGATGGTTCCGTTGTCGTCTCCGGTAGCGAGCATAGACATGAAGCGTGACACCCGATTAATTGCGCAGCTGACCTCGAAGATTAGAATGATGGTAGAATAGCAGGGTTAGGACGCACTCATGGGCCTCGGTTTGCGTGTGCAGCACTTTGCCAGTGGCGGTATCGATGGAGCTGTTGGGAATAAGCCATGGATTCTTTGAGTAGGATTTGAGCTTACAAAATAGATTTGTCCTTGGACACGCCATACAGTTCTAATCCATCTGGACTGGTGGCCAACGATCTCGCTGTTTTCTTCGTCGGTCTAATGTCGAATTTGAGTGTACAAGCACCGTCATTCTCGTAGGAAAAAGCTTTTATATGGCCGTTTAGGAGTCCCGTATAGACTAGATCGTGCCTCGGGTTGAAGGCGAGATCGAACACTTGAGCGTCCAGGTGAATGTCAGGCATACAAAAGTCCAAATTTAATTGGAAATTTGGCGAGACCATCAGGGCAGATCTTATCTTATCTTGCTGACCAAGCAACACGCATCCAACTTGGCGCGCGAGGACCAATTGAACTTGCCATCAGCAACAATGAGCTCTCCACTCGCGTTTCCGCCCTCGGAGGGTGATACTCCACGCGCGTCAAGACGCACCCCATTGTTTAACCCTGCAACTCCTGCAACTCCTGCCGGTGTGGCAACACCTGGGTCTGTACGGTTTGACGATGGTAAGTGGGATATTGGTTGTTGTATTGTCTACTGACTTGTTTGAAGCTTTCCTGGCTAGTTCGCCTCTAGCGTTCCCAGACGGCTCTTCGCCTGCGCGTCAGGCAGAGACGCCGAGACGCCTGTTTAGGCCTTCGTAAGTGTAGTGTAATGTCATATATCATTTACTAATTTTTGACAGGTCGGAGCCGCCGTCTGCAGGGCCTACGCCTCGCTCTGCTCGCCAACGTTCTGATCTTCGTTCTACAGCAGCACGCAACACAATTCGTCGCTCACATGCGAATCAAACACCCTCTACCCCCGGCGGGGACGACCGCATTGCCTTTCCCAGCAGTTCTGCCGCGCCCTCTAACCCTACGCTCTCGGCCCAAGCTCTCCCCTCGGCCGACGATACCGTCGAGCGCCTTGCATGGGGCAGTACGATCACACATCACGAAGTCTTCCATGCTTTTTCGGATTTCTTGCGCAACTACAAGGCCAAGTATAGGACCGTGTTTGATCGAGAGAGACGCGTTCCGACGCGTCCTGTCGCTCGCGCATCCGATGGTGAACGGCTGGTGTACCAGGGATACCTCAAAACAATGCTTTTAACCGATCAGTACCAGCTCAACTTGGATTTGATCGACCTTCAAGCCTATGCGCCCACGAAAAAGCTTCACAATGCATTGATCAAGTTCCCTCAAGAGGTCGTGCCCATGCTAGATCAGTGTCTAGCCGACGCGATAGAAGAACTCACCCAGACGCAAGGGATGGACACAGATCGCGATCAACTCGACGTCGTTTATAAAGTCAGGCCTTTTATTAGCGATAATGTGGTCAACATGCGAGAACTCAACCCGAGCGACACGGACAAACTCGTGGCAATCAAAGGGCTAGTTATTCGCGCTACGCCCATCATCCCTGATATGTCCGAAGGTCAGTCTCTTTTATCATTCGCCTTTCTCAATTTATTTACATGTCTCCAGCCTTCTTCCGTTGTGTAATCTGCCACCATACTCTGCAAGTTCAAATCGACCGCGGCCGAATCAACGAGCCAGACCGCTGTCCACGCCAAGTATGCGCCTCACCAGGCAGCATGATCCTCGTTCACAACCGCAGCACCTTTGCCGATCGTCAAATCGTCCGGCTTCAGGAAACGCCCGATGTGGTACCAGCTGGTCAAACGCCTCATACAGTCTCATTGGGATGTTATGATGAACTAGTCGACGTGGGCAAGCCTGGCGACCGGGTCATTGCTACTGGTATTTTTAGGGCTGTGCCTGTGAGGGCGAACCCCAGGCAGAGAGCCGTCAAAGCCTTGTTTAGGACGTATCTTGATGTGTTGCATATTCAACGTGGATCGTCAACTCGCCTCGGTGTGGATGTAAGCACAAGGGAAGAAAAGGAAGGAAGAGTTGGCGCTATGGGAGTTGGTGGTGAAGACGAAGACGATGTTGGCTTGGCAGTGGATGCGGAAAGAGAAGGTGCAGAAGAAGACGAGACCCGAGCTAAGCAGTTGGAAGCTACTCTGAAGGAAATTAGCGAACGGCCAGATGTGTATGAACTGTTGGCGAGGTCTTTGGCGCCGAGCATTTGGGAGTTGGAAGATGTCAAAAAGGGCATTTTATTGCAGGTCCGTTTCAGCCACCAATAATCTTCTGCCAAACCAACTCTTCGTTTGCACTCAATTCCTGACTTTTTGCTCTAGTTATTTGGTGGAACGAACAAGAGCGTTGCCCGTGGTGGCGGTGGTGGCGGCCCGCGCTACCGTGGAGATATCAATGTTTTGCTTGTCGGTGATCCAGGTACTAGTAAGAGTCAGATCTTGCAGGTCAGTCTATACTGTTTCATCCTCAAATTATGAGGTGCATTAACCCTCCTATAGTATGTACACAAGATTGCGCCCCGTGGCGTATACACATCTGGTAAAGGATCCTCTGCCGTTGGTCTGACGGCCTACGTGACCCGCGATCCGGACTCGAAGCAGCTCGTACTAGAAAGGCGCGCTTAAGTCCATCTACATATTTTTCTGCATCACTAACGAGGCGGACAATTTCAGCGGAGCGTTGGTGCTGAGCGACGGCGGTGTATGCTGCATTGACGAGTTTGACAAGATGTCGGACGCGACCCGAAGTGTGTTGCACGAAGTCATGGTGGGTTCCTCATCTGCTTGGCTATAAAACCATTTTCTCACCCGTCGAATAGGAGCAACAGACGGTTTCTATTGCCAAGGCTGGCATTATCACGACGCTCAACGCTCGGACATCGATCCTTGCGGCTGCCAACCCCGTGCAGAGCAAATACAACCCTAAATGGCCAATTACCCGGAATATCGATCTTCCTCCAACTCTTATATCGCGTTTCGACTTGGTGTATCTCGTTCTGGATAACATTGACGAGTCGACTGATAGACGACTTGCACAACATCTAGTCGGGCTGTACCTAGAGGATAGGCCAGAGAGCGCGGCTACAGATATTATTGTGCGTGCGATTTGCACTTTCCCTTGGGCACTAAGCTGAAAGCCAACTATTTTACAGCCGATCGAGACATTGACAGCATACATCTCTTATGCGCGCAGACAAATCCAGCCGCGCCTGACAGAAGAAGCCGGTAACGAGCTCGTGTCAGAATACGTCGCGCTCCGCAAACTTGGAGCGGATGCTCGCGCGTCGGAACGTCGTATCACGGCTACAACTCGTCAACTCGAGAGTATGATTCGTTTGTCCGAGGCCCATGCCCGAATGAGGTTCTCTCAGCTGGTGGAATTGGAGGACGTCAAGGAAGCATGTCGGCTGATGCGCGAAGCTCTGCGAATGAGTGCAACCGACCCGACCACCGGGCTGCTAGATATGGATCTGATCAACACGGGATCAGGAGCTGGACAGCGGCGTGCGCGTGCGGATCTTAAACGCGAAGTGACTAGGCTAGCATCGGAACTCGGTGCCGGAGGAACTCGGGCAGTGAAATGGACCGATCTTCAGCGCGAGCTGGGAAAACAGAGCTCTGTTGGTGTGGAAGCATCGGAGTTCTCGGAGGTTGTTAGAGCGTTGGAGGCAGAGGGAGCTGTGAGGATTGCTGGGGAAAGGGAAAGGAGGACCATCCAGCTGGTTGGAGGGGCGGCGTGAATGGGTATGAAGTGTGAGATTTATATATATGTTTGAAAATTGAATAGGT